>APFE031399345.1:393014-430067 GCA_000404065.3 Pinus taeda
TTCCTGTTTATTATTATATGGTTCTGACATACAGATTAATGGTTAACATCTAAAGAATAAATTACACTAAAATCTGGAAGGTATATACAAGTTTCATTAATCAAATCTGCAAGTGTTTATTGGAAAATATTTGATAATACTGATTCACCCGCCGTCTCAGTATTATTTCCAACAAAGAGATCAAATATAAAGAATAGATAATGAGCTATGATAATAGGGTGGGTGAGAAGGAAAATAATTGTAATTTAAAATGTGAAGGGTAGGAAGAGGGAAAATAAAAGGAAAATGAAAATTAAAGTTAGAAGGGAAACAACTTTTGAAACATTCTAAATATGCATAGTGCTTAAACCATGGTTAAGTGAAATACAATCCCCACAATGCTGAGAATATTCAGAGGAATTATCATCACAGTGAAATGTAAAAAAATCATTGTAGATTGGTGAATGTTGGAGGTATTGTAGGTTTTAATTATGTACAGTTAATTACTACAATAAATTCTTAGTAAAAATATAAATATGCAATACAAACACACACATTAACACAAAGATTTTACTTTGAAAACCCAAATTGAGAAAACCGGAAAGATTTTCTCATTATATTCTCCTTTACAGTATTACAATACAATATGTATATCCCACATCATCTATAAGTAATTTGTCTATTTACCTTAGATTATAATAAAACCATATTTAATTAACTATAATGACAAAACCGTGGTTGAACCACCATGCATCACAAAAATACTAAAAGTGAAAATTGCCTATACAAAACTTCTAAAAATGGATACAAACAAACCACCCATGTTTTTCGGGGGCGCTACTCATAAACTCCTATGCATGGAAGATTCCACCCCACTATGATCCTACCAAACTAATATGGATTGGATCATCATGTTATTTTTCATCCATATCAATACTTTCAATGTGAGAAAATTGGAAGAATTAGCTTGTAGGGTCATTTTTACCAATGGTCAAGTTTGGAAAATTCAAGGTAAAAAAATTTAGGAGCTAATTTGAGGCCTTGAAAGACCACATTTTGTGGTCCCAAACTTAATATAGACCTATATCATGTAACTTATGCAATGATACCCTTCAACAACACAACAATCACCTCTATTAGAGCTCGCATTAGAATGTTATGCCTCCTAGATGTTGACTTATCATGATTGAGAAATATAATTCAAGAGGATGCCACATCAACCACAACTCATGGAAAACGACCTATATATGTGGGGTCTATGAATAAGAATTTAGAAGGGATGAATTTAACTCATGTTGAGATTTTAATGGGTCAAATATAACCCCTAGTTGGCTATCAGGTTGTGTTATAATGAGGCGTCTAGGAGAAAAGGGGTTCCATTCTATTTTCTTAAATTTTGTTACATATTTGAGAAGAGTAGTTGAGTGTAGATAGAGAGAGAGAATAATGGAGGAGGTTTGTGATTATTTAGTATCCCAATAGCCACAAGTCCAAAATTTCTCCATAAAGATTGCCTTCTCCTTAATAATTGCATTATTTTCATTCCAGAGAAAGAGAGAGCAAAACAACCTCACCTTCTAGTCGGATTTTTTCCTAAAAAGATTTTGAAGGTAATATATTAGTGTTCGCGGTGATTGGTGTATTGTTTTATTATTTTTTTTAATCTATTTTTGTCCTTTCATATATTACATGCATAAATAACAAAAATCTTTAATAAGAGCTTTGGAATATAAATAAAAATTAACCCTCATAGTATTCTATTTCATTCTATTTTTCATCATATCTATTGTGAAAATTTTTCATTAGAATATCCATGCTAGCTTACATATAATAAACATGGGTAATTTAAACCATCCCTATGAACCCCCCACCCACTGCACCAAGAACAATATATAGCACTTAGAGGTATTCATGTAAATAATATAACACGTACCCAACATTCTCCCACTTGTTTCTTTCATTTCATACAAGTGGTGATAGGAGTATATGATAAAAAATCATAGAAATAATTGCCATTGTTTCTCCACACTGAGAGAAATTATTACTGATCATATATTTTTTTAATGAGACTATGACATTCTTTAAAGTTCTAGCCTTTTCTAGCAACATCTTATTTTCTTCAATCATATCTCTCACAAATCGATACTAAACATCAATATTCTTTGTCTTTGCATGAAAATCTAGGTTCGTCACCAAAGAGATTACACTTTGAATATTGCAATGTATTCTTAGAATTTGTTGTACCAACCAAATACATAAACACAATCTCTATAACCATACCACTTTCTTGCATGCATGGCTACCATGTATTCATATTTTGTTGTTGGGAGTTCCGCTACAAATTGTCTCTTGCTCATCCCATTGTTTTCTCCTCTAAATAGATTAAACACATACCCACTTGTGTATCCTTTGCAATAAAAAAATCTAGCCCAGTTTATATCAACAATTTGATGTATGTCTAACACTATGTCTAATCCTAGTATTCCTTGGTAGCATAATCCATAACCATAAGTGCCATGCAAATATCTAAAAATACTCTTTATTACTGTCAAATCCTCTCTCCCTAGTTTTGACATATACCTTCTCAATACTCCATTACATGTGTAAATTCTATTATATTGCAGACTATGGCATATGTTAAACTTCCAACTGCATTGGCATATGGAACATTGGCCCATGTCCTCTTCCTCTTCCTATTTCTTGAGACAATGATATGTATATGAGTTTACAGTACATGAATATGCATCTTTATTGGTTTGCATTCCTACATATTAGACCTCTATAATGTTATCTTGGCATACTTATTCTACTTTAACTAGAGTTTCATGTTTCCTAATCTCTTTTAATTTCAATGCACAAAATTAAATTTGTAGCACCAAGATCCTTCATGTCAATTTAGAGGGAAATTGTTTCTTCACTTCTGATATGATTTTCCTATCATTTCCAATCAAAAACCTATTATCTAGATACAAGACCAAATAAATATGATCATGACAAACTAATTTAAATACACATAATGATCCACTTTTCTCGATGCAAAGCCAAGTCCCAATATAAGTATCAAATTTTTGATACAACATCCTTGGTGATTGATTTAACCTACATGGGGAATTTTTCAACTTGCACACCAACTCTTTCTTTTCCGTTACTCTAAATAGATCTTATTGATTCATGTATATTTCTTCTTCTAGGTCCCCATGTAGGAATTCTCTCTTCACATCTACCCGTTCTACTTCAAAATCAAGAGAAATAACAATAGATAAAAGAAATCTAATAGAACTTAACTTTGCAACAAGAGAAAAGATATCACCGAAGTGAATTCCCTCTATATGGAATAACCTTTTGCTACTAATTAAGATTTGTATTTCTCCACTTTTCATTCTACATTCAACTTATTCTTAAATTACAATTTGTTGCTAATGGGTTTTCTTCTAGGAAATAACTCTATCCAAATCCTCATTTTTGTCTAGGCTACCATTTCTTCAACCATGGTTCTTTTCTAGAGTTTTCCATCCTTTGAATCCACTCACTCCCAAATATTTGTAGGATGATCATCAGTAATAAATAAAGAAAAAAATGTATAGAAATTAAGTTATCTATACCTTTGTGGCTACCTTATTTCTTGAACCAATCTCCTCAATACTAGATTATCTAGTTTTTCTTCTTCTTATTCTTGTTCTTTTGTAGAGTTGAATTCATCATCCTATAATTCAAACTCTATCTTCTCTAGTTCTTTCTCCCTTGGTAGGACTTCCTATTTGAAAACATCTTTGGTTTGAATACCACATCTCAATTATACACAAAATTCTCATTTTCTATGTTCCAAAAATTTTAACCTTTCAAACCATATTTATATCCAATAAAGATACAATTTTCATCTTTCTCATCTACCTTACTCCTATTGTCTTTTGGAGCGATACATAAGAATCATATTAAAATACTCTAATATTTTTTAAGAGATACTTTCTTACTAATCCATACCTCATGTGGATTTTTTTCATCCAATGGTGATGAGGGTGATATATTTACTAGGTAACACTTAGCCTTCCACTCTCTCTGCCCAAAATTTCTACCCTAACCCAACACTGCTAAGAATGCTCCTTGCTTGATCCATAAGCATCCTATTCATTCTTTCTACAACTCCATTGTGTTGGCATGTGTATGGATTATTATTCTTCCTTGATGCACTACACTTCTTACATAACTTTTCAATTTGATTCCCACATAATCCTCCGCCATTATGTATCCTTAACACCTTATTTTATTCTCTATATAATTTTCCATAAGATCCTTAACATATTTGAATTTTTGAAATACTTTTGATTTATTCCTGAGGAAATTAATCAATGTGTTCCTATAGAAGCCATCAATAAGTGAGACATAGTAGATAAATTTACATAATGATGGAACCAAAATATGTCCAAACACATCACTATGTAGCAATTGTAATATTCCATTTGCCCTCATATCACTAGAGAAGAATCTCGCACATTTGTACTTCTTAGATAAAAAATGTTCATAGAAATCAAAATATAGAGAGAAGTTCGAAATACTTTCTACCATACCATTACCCTTAGTACTAAAAGGCCCATTTCTCTATTATGTCACAATATTTAATGCCACAACATAGTCTTTCTCTAGATATTATATGAGATTTTCCTTCTTCAACTCCACTCTCAAGAATAATGAAATTGTTGTGCCTGTCACTAATAAGGATTCCCATAAATAAAATTTATGGCTAAGCCTAGGATGTAAAGAACACCAAGGAGTGTTTTCATCCTTCCATCCATAATATCCAACTTTATTTTTCCTCATCCTATGATTTTTTCTATTGAGTTATCTCCTAGGAAAACATCACTACTATCATATCTTTCATACTAAAAAAACCACTTAGTTTAAGGAGACACATAAAAGGAGGCACCTAACTTGATCAACCATGTCTCATGATCTACATATGTACTTGTTGGAACTTCATTTTGAGGTCTTTACTGGTGTTAGAAGTGCTAGTTTTTCTCATTTCCACTCACTATTACAACATTATTGTTATCCCTTTTTATCACAATCACTCAATGTTTACAAGGAAATTGGTCACCAAAATATAATGAGGTATAATTTTGTCACATATTAATGCATTTCCATTATTTTTGATGAATTATTAGAGATATAACTTTCTTTTTCTAACATGAATATCATACCCTATAACCCAAGTGTAGATTCAATAACCCAAGTTGTTGATTGGCATATTTGCACACATCCAGGGAGAAATATGCCATATGGTTTTTGTTTCTAGGTGTCTGGGATGGTTCAATGTTGGTTAGATCATCCAAAGGTGAGAAAAGGAAGGCACAAGCTTGTAGCATACACTTGGGTCAAATGAAGGTTAAAATAAGCATATAATGTTGTAACAATTAAACAATTGGACAAATATGAGGTGTTTCCAATGATCTAATCAATATATATAACCCTTTAATTTCTATTATTATTGGATTTAAGTGCTAGTATGCATCTTAGAGCATTAAATTTTAAAAGTTATTTGATAGCTTAAGAATCATTAATGTACTAGTTGTAAACATATAGTGTGGTTGTTTCTAAGTTTACATCCCCAGATTGACAATTAAATGTAACAAGACTTAAGAATTTAAATTAAATAAAACTATTGGCGTTATTGCTAAGGAAACATTAAAAACAATTAGGAATTGTAATAGTATTGTATACATTGTAAATATAGTGAAATAGTGAAAGATTGGTAATATTGTATGAATAAGGAAATGGATAACAAAGGAGGATTTATTAGGAAAGGAATAGGTAGAGAAATTCCCATCACACCAATTCATACCCATTTAGATACTAAATTTCTAGTAGGAAAATATACAAGAGAAAATAATAAGACCAAACTCCAATGATATGACTAAACCAAAGTTCCATAGTGCATACCTCGAGGAAAAAATCTACTCCAAGAAAAATATTGAATCCAAAAACCTCTCTAATATATCCTGAATTGAATGAAGAATAATAAGTGAAGCAAGAAAGTAATCATAAATTGAAGAGAGGTTCAATACAATCATGGATCTAAAATCTCCCTAACAATAATTTGAGTTTAGCTTGTCTCCGGGTATAAATATGGCAAGAGGTGAAGGTGATATGCATTTCAATGGTGAAGGTGGGACACATGAAAATGACAAATAGGAGGTAAATTTTGGCTTCCAAATTGTGGATCTCACCATGATGGTACAAATGAAGAATATGCCTCCATCAATCTTGCCTCATTTTCATGGCATGGTAATGGAATATTTTGATGCTCTTATTGTTTAGTTTCAAATTTTATGTCGTAGCTATGATCATTCAAATGTTGCAAAACAATTACTCAAATTGTTTCTTATTAGTCTCAAATATTTAACATTGGACTAGTCTATGGGGTTTGGAGGAAACACATTTCAAAATTGGGAAGAAATGCATAGGACTTTCGCTAAAAATAATAGGAACATTGCAAAGCTAGAAATTCAAGAGAAGAAATTTTTAAAATGACTCTAAAGGAAGAAGAGAGCTTAGAAGATTATCAAGAAAGGTTTTATATAATATCCATCAAAATCATCCTTTTAAGAGAATTTTTTATGAATATATAAATTTACTTAATTTAATGGGTGTTGGAGATGTTTCTCAACTAATCTTTGACCAGTTCAGTAAACTATGCAGGATGTATTCTTGAAGTCAAGCCATATCTAGTAAGGGGTCTAGAGACACTTTTTCTAAAGTTACCATATCTGTGACTAGTGGAATAACTAGGGTTGAATTAGGGAATCTATTAGAAAATTTCAAGACTAATATTATTTGTACTATTAACATGGAGTCAAAACTTTACAATTTAAAAAATAATATAGAGAATGAGAATGCACGTCTCTCTATTTCTATCCTAGGTCACTAGGGGAATTTTGAGATAGAAAAAGGGGCCTATAAAATGTTCTCACAAAATCAACTTTAAAAGGACCAATAAGATTCAAGATGATGATGTCACCCCTAAGGGTAATTACTTTTTAAGGGAAAATAAGAAAACTATTATTTTTATTATAGTTTCCACTTATCTCGTTGGAAGTTTACTTAGATTTCAAGTGTAAGCACCTATTGAATATGGAATTAAGTCCCACATATAATGGATACCCACTTTACATACTTTTGAATACACCCACATTGAAAAAGTTGAAAAATACATAGAAAACATGTTCCTTGAATGAAACATATTTTTTCATGTATTTTCAATTTCTTTTAATATGGATCCACTCAAAAGTATGGAAAGTGGGTACTCTTAAAATACATAACTTAACTTTGCATCTAACGGGTGCCTACTCTTGACATTTTAGTAAACCTATAAGTGGATAAGCCTAAAATACAATTAAAAAATATATATATTTTTTCCTAAAAAATTAAATAAATTATTATTTATATTTTCCTTAATAGGTCAATTTTAGACCTCAATAACCCTAATGGTAAAGAGAAACATCCAATGAAAAAATTCCCTTTGAATAATGTTGAATTTGTGCCATTTGTGTAGGTGAGAACTCAACAAAGCATTATCCTTCTCTACTTAGACTAAAGGCAGTGTATCAAAGGGGAGTTCAAGCCATAAAACAACTTTTTACGCTTGCATCAAAGAAACCAGGGTAGCCTCAAGCACTAGGCATATCTTCAGACACTGTGCCTTAATTTTCATCATATTATTCTAGTGAGCAATATCCATCTCAAATTTGTAATTCCATTATGCCTTGGAAAGCATTGCCTTAGTAGCAAGCCCAAAACCTTCCTCAACAACAATGATAGTGAAGGAAAAGATATGGGAACATGCATACTTATTATTACCCCTTACAACCACCACCTCAAGAACATCCACACAAATCATAACCTTCACAATTTCAACAAAAATACCCTACGCAACCACACAAATTTGCACCACCTTAGCAATTACAACTTCATCCTTCTCAATCTTTGAAACCCAATAAACTACCTACTCAGCCAATCCCTAACCCAAACAAGAAGGTAGCTTAGAATGTTTTTATTGCTAAGTAACATTCCCTTTCCACCAATCTAGTTACCCTAGTAGGACTACAAGAAATTAAATTAATATCAAGAAAGGTGATTGATAATAAGAAGGACTCATATAGTCATTAAAGAATAATTAGAGGAGGAGACTCCGAATATATTAAATAATGACACCCCATTGAGGTACACTTCTCCAATTATAAAGTCACCCGAGTCATCTAATTCACATCCCTATTTGGAAAGGTTGAACTTGGGAAAAACCTCATGCGTTCTTTGAGTTTGATATAATGACTAGGTTGAGGAATGTTTGCATCAATGTCCCTCTCTTACAAGTTATCAAAGATACACCCATTTATGCCAAAATAGTTAGGGAATTTTTCTTGAAGAAACTAGGAAGGAAGGAAACAAAAATCAAAACTATTGAACTAATTAAAAAATCAATATAGTTAATGTGAGGATATATCTCCATAGAAAAATATTTTGACCCTAGTAATTCAATTTCTATAGTGCATACCAATAACATCCTTATTCCAAACACTTTAATATATATATAGGTAGAAATAAATATAATGAGTGAGCAACTATGGAACAATTACAACTAACCAATATCCACCCCATGTGTAGTTCTTGAATTAGCAAATATCCTTAGTCTCTTGGGGAATATCACATTGATTTTATGGTCTTGAAAAACAAATATTCTTCTAGAGGGCATCTTTTGATCATAGAAAGGTCATGGCTAGCTACTGTGGATGAATTTATTGGTTGTAAATCTAGAAACATACTTATTCTACATGGCCATGTTGGAATATTGGATGTCAATTATTGGGAGGTTGAAAATACTAAGACGAGGGGGTCAATAAGTATTGTATCAATGGATCAATTTTTATTATTTTTACCTTTTCTTTAAAAATTAACTAAATCATGCATTATTTAAATGGTAGCATATATAAAAATCATATGCACATATCAAGAGAAACATATATAAGCACATAACTATGAGTGCAACACATCGAAACAAAATCACAGATGAGAAGACTAGATGTAAGGTGGAAGCCCTTTCATGAGAAGAACCACCATTTTCTTTGTCTTCTTCTCTTCTTCTTATTACGCAAATCTTCTAATTACATCATCATATCATTGGCCACCACTAGTGTGCAAGCCCAAACTAGTGATCATGCGAGAAACCACACGCTTTAGGCCACTACCGAATGAAAGTCACCAAATCTTGAACTTTGTATGCCACCAACTATTGGAAGCGACCACTATGTGTTGAAAGCCACCACACACTAGAAGCAACCACTACCTTTTGTAGGCCACCACCTGCTAGATGCCTCAACACCCAATAGTTATTCCATCCACCACTCCTAAGTTCTCAGACCATAACACAAAGGGAGAAATTCCCTCATCTGCAAGCCACAACTTCCTAGCAAGCTACCACTCACCCACTAAAGGCCCCAATATTCAAGCTTTCATGGACTCTTTTCATGCATTTTCAAATTAGGATCCACCTACATCAACACAAAACTTCTAGGTCATGTTTCATCCCATTTTCATACTGGATCCACTATAGACTCTATGCTTATCAACCAAATACATCGTATGGCTAAACTCTAGTAGTAAAACTCAATGACATTCTTTTCTCATCAAACTCAAACACAACAAAACCACACATAATATACTCATACAATTGACAAAATTATATCAAACCATCTCAACAAAGTACATCTCACTCAATAAAAAAAACTACAACAACATACATAAACACTAACATAAAAAATTCATGTTAGAAAAATTATATATTATAGAGCAATCGAACACATAAAATATTTCATAAATATAAACACAGTACATGCACAAAACAAGAGAGACACAGATATATGTGGTTCACCCAATTTGGTCTACTTCCACAGAGAAAAAACTGGTCCTTCCTTTTATATTATCCAGCAAAATGAAGAGATACAACCTACAACAGATCTGCTGTAATTCCCTCTTCGATCTCAATCTCCTCTCTCTTCCTTGCTCAGAATACAAATCTACATAGACGCAATACAATTCCCTCATATATAGTGAGGGTTGCCTTCTAGGGAAAAGAACCCTAAATTAAACATAACTTCCACCATCAAATCTCTGCCTAATGAATTGCCCAGATTGACTACAAAATTATAACATTTTACAATGAAATTTTACATCTATTTTTAGCTTCAAGGGCGCTGGCCCCAATCCCCCATCAGGGGGGGGGCTCCCTAAGATCGTAGTCACCCCCCTGGAACCCCTTGGAATGCACATTTTACGAGCATGTTGCCACCACATTACGAACTTGGGTCCAATGTGACGATACCTCTAAATAAAGAAGATAATCAAGCTCCACACCCAATAATCTCCCACTTGGAGACTGATTATAGAAACTCCACCACTGCTTCATTTGTTGGGCAATGACTCCACTTTGGACCTGGTTGTTTCTCATCTTCTTCATCATACTTGAAGACCAATTTAAACTGATCAGAATCTCAATTTCTCCTTGGTTGCAACTTTTGTTAACATATTTGTAGGATTCTGGCTAGTGTGTATCTTTTCCAGCTTCAACTATCCATCTTCCAATGTTGACCGTATGAAATGGTACTTGAGCTATATATGTTTAGTCTTGGAATGAAATGAAAATTTGTTTGCAAGATGTATGGCACTCTGGCAATCACTGTATAACCTTCCTAACTCTTGCTTCTTACCCAATTCATCCAGAAACCTTTGTGACCAAATCATTTCTTTACTAGCCTTTGTAGCAGCAACATTCTCTGCTTCCGTTGTTAAGAGTGCAACAACACTTTGCAGTTTTGAGACCCAACTGACAGTTGTTCCACCTATAGTAAAGACATACCCTGTGGTTCTCCTCCTGATATCTCTATAACCTACCATATCTGTATTAACATATCCCTGTAGAGTAATGTTTGAACCAGTAAAGCATAATGCTTAATTTGTGGTACCTATAAAATACCTGAGAATCCACTTCACTACCATCCAATGTTTTTTCCTAGATTTTTCATGTACCTACTTATAACTCCCACTACATGTGCAATGTCAGGCCTTGTGCAGACCATTGCATACATTAAGCTACCAACTACTGATGTATATGGAAGTGTAGACATATAATCCATTTCTTCGTGAATCCTGGGACACATTTCCTTACTTAGTTTGAAATGGCTAGCCAAAGGTATACTAACTAGTTTTGCATTCTGCATATTAAACCTTTTCTACACCTTTTGTATGTACTCACTCTGCGACAATGTTAATTTGTGATTCTTCCTGTCTATAGCTATTCTCATACCAAGGATTTGTTTTGCAACACCCAAATCCTTCATTTCAAATGAGTTTGCCAATTTTCTTTTAAGCACATTTATTTCATGCATATTAGAACCTACAACAAGCATGTCATCTACATACAATAACAATATAATATAGCTGCCATCATTTTTCCTTTTGAGATAAACACAATGATCAGAGTGACATCCAATATAACCTTGTTCAGACATAAACTTGTCAAATTTTAGATACCGCTACCTTGGAGTCTATTTTAAGCCATACAAGCTCTTCTGCAACTTGCACACTAGTTTCTCCTTCCCTTTTACCTCATATCCTTGTGGCTGTTGCATATATATATCTTCCTCCAAATCCCCATGGAGAAAGGATGGCTTTACATCTAACTGCTCAAGATGAAAACCTTCAACTACTATTAGACTTAAAATATTTCTGATTGAAGTCATTTTAATAATAGGAGAAAATATCCCATCAAAGTCTATACCCTTTTTCTGTGAAAATCCCTCCACCACAAGTCTAGCTTTATACCTTTTTCTACCTCCATCTTCTTCCTTCAACCTGTAAACCCATTTATTTTTCAATGTTGTTTTACCCATGGGCAACTTGACTAAGTCCCAAGTCTGGTTATGTGCTAAGGAGTCCTTCTCTTCTTTCATGGCTTACTACCACTTCTTCCTGGTTTCTACCTACACTGCTTCTTCATAACATTCTTGTTCACCAACATCAATCAAGAATACATAATATAATGAAGGAGAGTATCATTCAGCAGGTCTACTTACCCTAGTAGATCTTATAATGCCACTTTTAGGTGTTTGAGGTGTTTGTTGCTGTTGTGGTTGTCGTTGTTGTTCTGGCTATTGATCATTATGATTTTAAGGCACCTTCACTTTTTATGTGATATCATCAAGCACCGTGTATTCTCTGTTTTCTTTTTCCTGTTTCTTTTCCTACAACTAATCCTTATAAAAAACCTTTTCATTGAATATGACATCTTTGCACCTGATTATTTTGTGTTCTTCATAATCGTAAAAGTGATAGCCAAAATTATTAACACCATATCCAATAAAAGGTACATTTCTTTGATTTTGCCTCAAGCTTTCTTCTATTTTCTTTATTAATGTGGATAAAAGGATTCACAACCAAAATTCTTTAAAAATGAATTGTTTACCTTTTTACTTGGCCATGCCTCCTCTGGAATACCACCATCCAGGGAACTTGAAGGCCCTCTGTTTATTAGATAAACAATAGTATCTACAACATCTGCCCAAAATTGTAAAGGAAATCCTACATGCAATCTCATGCACCTTGCATGATCCATGATTGTCATGTTCATCCTTTCTAACACACCATTTTCTTGTGGTGTTCCTAGAACTGTCTTCTCTTTGCAAATTCCATTCTCTGAACAGTACCTATCAAAATCTTTGCTGCAATATTCACCTCCACTGTTTAATCTGAGACACTTCATCCTTTGTCCTGTCTCATTTTCAACCAAAGATTTCCATTTCTTGAAAGGATCAAATGCATCAGATTTATTTCGAATACAATAAATCCAGGTTTTTTTTGTTGCATCATTAATAAAAGTAACATAATAGCGAGATCCACTGAGAGATGATACTTGAGCAGGTCCCCATACATCTATATGCACAAGCTCTAATTTTTCACTCTTCTTCTCTTTCCTAACTCTGATGAATTTGACTTGTTAGAAATAATACTGACAGAGGGGGGATCAATCAGTATTAGAAATATAACAATCTTTCATTTCCATAAATAGATTTATATACGCTACTTCTATTAATGAAACATGTGTGTATACGCAACTATGTTTAGAGCAACCAACGTATACCTTGCAATCTTATAATTTAGTTAGTTGATCTTTAATTTGTGTATCAGAACCATATAACCAGTAATCAGATGCAATAAACAGAATAGGCAATCACACACAAGAACACAAGATATAAGATGCAAACATAATGTGGGTGAAAACCACCTACTGCAATCATCTCAATCTTTCTTTAATAAGAAACTTCTTTTACAAATTTTGTACTACTGCAGCCTTATAATAGTATGCAAGCTTCTACCTGCAGAAGGATATAACCTTCTCTTGTTCTCCAGCTTTTCCTGGAAGGGAGCTACAACCCCCTTAGCTCTTGTACTAGCTGATGTGTTTACTAGTACATAGGTGCTAACCTACAGAAGGCTACAACCTTCTCTTTTCTTCCAGGGACCATGTTTCATAAATTTTCAGACTAGATCCATCAATAACATCAATCAAACATCAAATATATCTACATCAATCAATCTCCTTTGCACCAACCCAAACTGAGTCAAACAATCACTTTTTTGAATGTTATAACTAGAACACAGTAATAGTAACCAGAATCAAATGCAGAACCTAGAACACTGCAAACAGCAAACAGAAGTAGCTAAAACAGATTTTATGAGATGTACGCTACTTCAATGTGTCGAACCTATGTTCATACGATGTTATCTAAAGGCATACCTGCATATACACTATTTTTAAATGCCGAACCAGCGTGTATACGCGTCTTTGCTATATTGAACCTGCATATAGATCTGTAAAAGATGATTTAACCTTTACAACTATTCAGACATCAATTATATCTAGATCATTAGATTTACAGATTATGACATGCACCAATAAATGATCAAAACCACACAAAGATACTTCTCTTCAAGCCTAAAGATCTTGACCCATTAATAGAACTTATCGTTCTTCAAGCGCTTAGGTTCCTCCTTGATTCAGATCCAGCTATGCACCATAATCCAATGACCAGTATTCTAGATCTTTCTCTTCATTAGATATTTAATGCTTGAGTGCCTTTTCCTAATGATCTCCTCCTCTTTTTATAGTCTTAGGCCTTACTCAATACCATGGTCCAAAACCACTTTAGAATCAATACCTTGGACCAAATACCTGGGGTCAATACTTTGGACAAGATACCTTGGACCAATTCCATGGGTCAAAATACCAAGGACCAAATAACACAGACCAAAACCAAGTTTTCCAACATGTACATGCTTTTCCTTGCATGAAAGTGTGTGTATACTCATATGCGCCTTTTGGTCTGTGAACCCGCATGTTTATGCAATTTGGTCAAGAGGAACCTACGTATACCTATTTTTCCTTCATTATGTGATCCTGAACTATGATCTGTCATCTGAATGAGTTGCCATCAAGGACAACACCTATGTCATAGCACCAAACCTATGTCATAATGCCAACAATCTCCCCCTTTGGACTTGATGGCAACCCCAATTCATTCTCCCCCTTTGTCATCAAGGGCAAAGGGTTATGCTCCCCCTGAGTACATGTTGAATTCTCTGATATGCTGAAATGTGTTGTTGATGCTCCCCCTGACTATAAGCGAGGTCTGCAAAAAGATTTTCTACAAGAAGAACATGACTCTATACATCATAAATGACCTTCCTATCACCAAATACTCATACATACATCCATCTCCCAACCAAGTGGGATATACCAAGATTTACTCATCCACCCAACCAAGTGGGGAAACAAAGAAAAGGTCGTTACATGACCTTGATAATAAAAGTTATACATAACATAGAGACAAAATATCAAAAACAATACTATGATAGTCATTAGTAACTATCATCAGCAGCATCTGTCAATCACCATCCAGACTAGCAACCATGATGTCCTTCTGCACCTGTTCCACCTGAATAAAAAACAACTGTGAAATTGTACCAAGATCTTCTAAGGAAATGCCAACAATGATAATGCATTATTAGAAGTATATGATCCCCCTGAACTTGTGCCCAATGATCACTGTTAGACCCATATCAAACTCTTTTCATCTTGAGTCTGGCCCACTAATATTCTTCAACCCAAACATATACGCAGCTGTATCCATATAAACCAGCATATGTACGTGGATATGCTTCATGAGACTCACGTACAACCACTGTTCTCTGAAACAGAGAAGTATCAATAGCAAGATGATGCATCAATTACTCCCAGCTTCTGTCTGAGGTATTCAAATGTCTCTCTGGGCAGTGGTTTGGTGAATATACCAGTAACTTGTTCCTCAGAGGGAACATACTCCAATTTCACCTTTTGTTCAAGCACTTGTTCCCGGAGACAATGATATTTGATAGGTATGTGCTTGGTCTTGGAATGCATGACTGGATTCTTTGAAATACTGACTGCACTTGTATTATCACATAGAATGGAGATGGGTGGAGTACATGTGATCTGAATGTCTTGCAATGTTTGCATCATCCAAAGGAGTTTGTGTGCAACAAGATGCAACAGCCACATATTCTGCTTCAGCTGTAGATAATGCAATTGAACTTTGTTTCTTGCTGAACCAAGACACTAATCTGGAACCCATATAGAATGCACCACCACTAGTGTTTTTTATTTCATCCATGCTTCCTACCCAATCTGCAGCTGTGTATGCATGAAGTGTGAGATCTGTGTCCCTAGGATACCATAAGCTAAAATTATGAGTTCGTTGAAGATATTTGAAGATCCTTTTGATTGCTTGCAGGTGTGATTCCTTTGGATTTTCTTATAATCTTCCAACTATTCCTACTACATGCATGATGTCTGGTCGGGTACCTGTTAGATAGAGTAGACTACCAATCATGGATCTGTAGGTTGGTTGATGTATTGCTACTAGTTCATCATTTGCATTGAGGCTGCATCCTATTACCATAGGGGTACATACTAGTTTAGAATCTTCCATGCCATATTTCTTCAAGAGGTACTTAGTTTGTGATAAAAAAATACCATATTTATTTTGTTGAACATGTAAGCTAAGAAAATGTGTGAGCTCACCAAGTACGGACATTTCAAATTATTTCTGCATTACCAAGGCAAAGTTTTGACTCATGGCCTCTTCATTGCTACCAAAAATGATATCATCAACATACACAACAATTATTAGCAATTTATCATTGTCAATTTTTATATATAGATTGCTATCAGCTGATCCTTTTGAAAAACCTTGTTGATGAAGGTATTTGTCAAGACAATAATACCAGGCCCTTGGAGCTTGTTTTAGACCATAGAGAGCCTTTCTAAGACTGCATACGAGTTTTGGATCATTTCCAAGGATGAATTTGTCTGGTTGCTCAATATACACTTCTTCTTCTAGGTCTCCATTAAGAAAGGCAGATTTCACATACATTTGATATACCTTGAACTTCTGAAAACTAGAAAGAGCAAGAAACATTCTTATGGCTTCAATTCTAGCAACAGGTGCAAAAGTTTCTTCAAAGTCTATACCTTCTTGTGGAGCATACCCTTTACAAACAAGTCTGGCCTTGTTTCTAATAACTTCTCCATTTTCATTCAGCTTGTTTTTGAATATCCATTTGGTTCCTATGACATTCTTATTGTTATGTCTAGGAACCAATTCCCAAGTATTATTCTTCTCAATCTACTCAAGTTCTTCATTCATGGCCTTAACCCAACATTCATATTTGCATGCTTCATTTACATTATGCGGTTCAACGAAGGAAAGCAATGCTAGATAGCTTGAAGCTTCTATAATAGTTCTTCTTGTCTACACTCCTACCTCTTTCTGCCCCAAAATTTGAGTCTCTAGATGATTCTTCTGAACATACCTGGATGGAGTCTTTTCTTCTACCCTTATCTATTATTTTGGTGCCTCATTGGTTTCTTCTTTAGAATTTGTTTGATTTGATGTGGAAGGATCATCCTCATCTTCTTCATAATCTTCAATTTTTACCTGCTTTGGATTTTTTCCTGCTTCATCAAATACAACATCAATACTTTCAAAAAATTTCCCAAGTCTTTTATTATAACACTTGTATCCTTTACTTCAGGAAGAGTAACCAAGGAAAATGCCTTCATCTGCTCTATGTTCAAACTTGCCAAGTTTTTCATCAGTCCTTTTGATGTAACATTTGCTTCCAAAAATTTTGAAGTATTTTACAGTAGGAGTCTTACCATACCAAAGTTCATGTTGAGTTTGAATGTTGTTTGCCCAGATGTTTGTTTTGTTGAGCATAGTGATAGAAGAAAGTGCAACTTCTCCCTAGAAGGTTGTAGGAGTTCCAGACTCATCTAGCATAGCACGAGCCATTTGTTGAATAGTTCTGTTCATCCTTTCTACCACTCCATTTTGCTAAGGAGTTCTTATTGTAGGAAATTCCCTTCTTATTCCATGTTCTTCACTGAAGTCAAAGAATTCATCCAAGGTAAATTCCCCTCCTCGATCAGACCTAAGGTATTTGATTTTGGATCTGATTCATTTTCAACCAAGGCTTTGAAGGCTTTGAACTTTTCGAAAGATTCATCTTTATGCTTTAGAAGTCCTATCCAACACATTTTGGAAAAGTTGTCAATGAACAATATAAAGTATTCTTCTCCACGAGGTGACTTTTTCCTAGATGGACCACATAAATCAGTGTGAACAAGTTCAAGAGGCTTACTAGCTGATCCTTCCTTCTCAGGGAAATGTTCTCTGGTTTTCTTACCAAATTGACATGATTTTCATATTTTTTTCTGGAATGCTAATATCTGGAAGATCATGAACAACCTTGTATCTACGTGATTTTCTTATTTGAGGGAAGCTTAGATGCCCAATCTTCTATGCCATAGCCAGTGTTCATCATTTTTTCGTAGGTAGCGCTGTTGTTGTCCCCCCTTGAGTATGTACAAGTTGTTTGGAGTTCTTACACCTTTGATCATTGTTTCTCCTGTATCAAGCTCACAAAGAACACATCCATTTGATCGAAATACTACCTCATTTCCTTGATCACACATTTGACTGACACTCAATAGATTATGCTTTAGACCATCTACATACATAACATTCCCAATTTTAACCTTTTCTTTTAAGAGAATAGAGCCTTTACCTTTTATGACTGTAGGAGTGTCATTACCAAATGAGACCTTCTTTTCCTTTTCTAAGGCATTATATGACTAAAGATTTTCTTTATCACCTATCATGTGTTTCGAGCATCCATTGTCGATATACCACTAATTTTCTTGTCCTTCTACATATAAGGCTATTCCACATCTTTCTGTTTGTGGTTCTTTATTTCTCCATGTTTTGGGACCCAATGAAGCTTGCACCTTCTGAGATGTTTGCCAAAATTTACTCCTACATTCAGAGTATTCATGACCGAAGTTGTTACAGATAGAGCATTATATTTCATTTTCAAGAGCAGAAAAGTTATTGTAGGTCCTTTTCATGATCCCAGTCACATTCCTTTGATTTTGTGCTTCTCTAATCATGATGGTCTTGTAAGCAACACATTGAGCAGCTTTGTGTCCAAAGTTATGACATGAAAAACATTGGCCATTAAAGAAATTCCCGCGATTATCAAATCTACTAACCTGATGCTTGTAGTTTCCATTGACGTTCATTCTTGAAGCAAATTGAGATTGATTTACCTGTGGTTTTTTATAGCTTTTGTTCATCCTTGAAGTAGATTGAACTCAATTTACCTGATGATCTGCTTTATTCCTTTGCTGACGATTATCAACCTGTTCACTTCTCCTTGCAACATCAAGATAGCTTTTGGAGGTTGATGGCTTCTATGCTTGAGATGCTTCTTCTGTATATCCAAGACCTGTCTTTATCAGAGGAGAACACTGCACTTTGATAATTTCATCTATAGTTTCTGATCCTTTAGAAAATCTAAGATTGAGAGCTTTTGTTTTCTCAATATCTTTTCTTAGAGCCACAATTTCACATTCTAACTTTTCATTGTGTTTTTCCCTTTCAGCAAGTTGGAATGTCAGAGTATCTATAATCATACTCCTTTTCTCTAAACAGATTTTAAGTTTAGAAAATTCTTCATAGAGACCATCTTCATCTAAAGCATCCAAGAAATCATCATCTTCAAAAGCCATCAAAAGTCTATAATCATTACCATGTTCATCTTCATCACTATTTGATAAACCATCACTATCTTCATGTGTATAGCAACTCTTCTTATTTGTTTTCTATTCCATTTTTCCGGTTCCTTACCTTTATCCAGCTTATCTTTATGAGGACATTTGGCTGCATAATGACTGAATCTTCCACAAGAAAAGCATTTGAAAGGTATTTTACCGTTGAATCTTCCAGAACCCCGTTGAAGGTTCTTGACAAAGTTTGCTTCTTTCTCTCCTTCTGAAATGTGTCCCGATTCATTGAGCTCTTCTCTTCCTAAAGCCTTGAATGCGGCTTCTCTCATATCTGATGGACCCCCTTTTCTCATTTTGAAAGCAGTTAGGAATCTGTGCAGCTGTGTCATAGTAATACTGTGAAGATTCTTCTTTTCTTCTATGGAAAAAACCTTTGATTCAAACTTAGAAGACAAGGATCTCAAAACCTTTTCAACTACAATAACTTCTTTTATCTCTTCACCCAAGATTTTCATGTGATTAACAATCTCATCTATACATAAGATGTAATTAGCTATACTTTCATCATTGTGCATTTTGGGCGTTTCATATTGAATTATGAGAGAATGCAGTTTTACACGTTTTACCTGATCATCTCCTTCATAGCTTAGAACAAGCATGTCCCATATTTCTTTGGCGATTTTGAGCTGCATAACCTTGAAAAATTCTAATTGTGACAGACTCCCCAATAGTGTGTTGATAGCCTTGGTATTTGTTTCATACATCTTTTTACCTGCAGTATCTGTAGCAATTGCTGATGGAAATGTGTATCCTCCTTCCATGATTTCCAAAACTGCTATTCCAAGAGATTGAAGATTGGTTTTGGTTCTTACCTTCCAATAGACGAAGTTGCTCCCATCGAAGATTGGTGGTCTAATGGATCCATCTCTTTCGTAGGTACTCATGATGATAGATCTTCCTTCAAGCAATCAATCTTTTTTTGAAGGACCTTCTCTGATACCAATTTTTGGAAATAATATGGGGGGGTGAATTAGTATTAGCAATTTAACAATCTTTCATTTCCATAAACAGATTTATATATGCTACTTCTATTAATGAAACCTGTATGTATACGCAACTGTGTTTAGAGCAACCATCATATACCTTGCAATCTTATAATTTAGTTAGTTGATCTTTAATTTGTGTATCAGAACCATATAACTAGTAATTGGATGCAGTAAACAGAACAGGAAATCACACACAAGAACACAAGATATAAGGTGGAAACCCAATGTGGGTGAAAACCACCTGCTGCAATTGTCCCAAACTTTCTTTAATAAGAAACTTCTTTTACAAATTTGTACTGGTGCATCCTTATACCAATATGTAGGCTTCTACCTACAGAAGGCTACAACCTTATCTTGTTCTCCAGCTTTTCCTAGAAGGGAGCTACAACCCCCTTAGCTCTTGTACTAGCTGATCTATTTACTAGTATGTGGGTGCTGACCTACAGAAGGCTACAACCTTCTCTTTTCTTCCAGGGACCACGTTTCATAAATTTTCAGACTGGATCCATCAATAACATCAAGAAAACATCAAATATATTTGCATCAATCAATCTCCTTTGCACCAACCAAAACTGAATCAAACAATCACTTTTCTAAACGTTGTAACTAGAACACAGTAATAGTAACCAGAACCAAATGCAAAACCTAGAACACTACAAACAACAAATAGAAGTAGCTAAAACATATTTTATGAGATGTAGGCTACTTCAATGTTTCGAACCTACATTCATACACTATTATCTGAAGGAAGACCTATGTATACACTGTTTTTAAATGTCGAACCAATGTGTATACGCATCTTTGCTATATTGAACCTGCGTACACATTTGTAAAAGATGATTTAACCTTTACAACTATTCATACATCAGTTATACCCAGATCATCAAATTTACAGATTATGCCATGCGCTAATAAAAGATCAAAACCACACAAAGATACTTCTCTTCAATCCTAAAGATCTTGACCCATCAAAATAACTTATCCTTCTTCAAGCGCTCAGGTTCCTCCTTGATTCAAGTCCAGCTATGCACCATAACCCAATGACCAGTATTCTAGATCTTTCTCTTCATTAGATATTCAATGCTTGAGTGCCTTTGCCTAATGATCTCCTCCTCCTTTTATAGTCTTAGGCCTTACTCAATTTCATGGTCCAAAATCAGTTTAGAATCAATACCTTGGACCAAACACCTAGGGTCAATAATTCAGACAAGATACCTTGGACCAATACCATGGGTCAAAATACCATGGACCAAAACCAAGTTTTCCAACATGTACGCTCTTTTCCTTGTGTGAAAGTGCATGTATACGCATACGCTCCTTTTGGTCGGTGAACCCGCGTGTATACACAATTTGGTCAAGGGGAACCTGCGCATACCTCCTTTTCCTTCATTCTATGATCCTGAACTGTCATTCGTCATCTGAGTGAGTTGCCATCAAGGAAAACACCTATGTCAATTCTCACAAAATTTTAAATCAACATGCTTTAAACTTGGCAAAAAATTTCTTGAGTGAATAATCTGCATCCCCTTCTCACTCATGTGCCCAAGCCTATGATGCCACAATGTTGTATCTTCTCCTATAGAGGTTAAAGCATTAAAATAATTAGAAATGCCATTGCATAAATACAGTGTACCAACCTTTTCTCCTTTTGCTATTACCAAGGTTCCTTTAGTGACCTTCCAGGTTTTATCTGTAAAAGTAGTTACACAACATTCACCTCCCAACTACCTTGTTGAAATTATATTTTTCTTCAGATCTAGAACATGCCTTACCTCCTTCAATATCCATTGGTTTCCATTCTACTGTTTTATGAAAAATTTACCCATTCCAATGATTTTATAGGGTTTTTCATCACTCAATCAAACCTGTCCAAAATCTCCTTGAAGACAATCATGAAAATGTTTTCTATCAGGTGTGGCATGGAATGAGGCTACTGAATCTACCATCCAAGCATCAATAATATTTTCTAATGAAAGAATCAAATCATCTTGCAACACATCACCTGTCACATTCAGTTCATGATTGTTTTCTTGTTGCATGTCTCCTTCTTTTCCCTTCCGATAATTGCAGTCTTTCTTCAGGCATCCTCTCTTCCCGCATTTCTAGCATACTATCCCTGATTTGGACTTGGATCTTCCTTTTCATGACTTACTGCGATATCATGCACTCATTCCTCTTTCCATTTTTCTTCTGCTAGTCTCTGCAGTCAAAGCATTACCTGATGTCTCATCAGATCTTTTCCGTCACATTTCCTCGCTAAGGATTGCACCAACAACATCATCAAAATTTAAAGTACTAGATCCAAAGATAGAGTTACTAATGTCCATAGCTAAACCATTCCAACTTTCTGGCAATGAGCACAAAAATAACATAGCCCTAACTTCATCATCAAAAGTTACCCCTACAAATCTTAACTGACTAGTAACTATATTAAATTCATATAAATGATCAATAATAGATCCACTTTCTGATATCTTCATATTAAATAAACGATTCATAAGAAATACCTTATTTGAGGCTGAGGGTTATTCATATATTTTGGCCAATGTCGACATTAAACCCTCTGTTGTCATTTCCTTTGAAATATTAAATGCTATTGATGTCGCTAGGCACAATTGTATTGTTCCATGTGCCTTTCTATCGAGAATATCCCATTCTGTGTCTGTCATACTCATCGGCTTCTTTGTCTTTCTGCTCAATGGTAGGTACAAATCTTTTTTATATAGATAATATTCCATCTACATCTTCCACAGCTGGTAGTTTTGGCCGTTAAATTTTTCGACCCTAAACCTACCATCTTCCACCATTGCTCCCACTCGAACCAGGAACCCTTCTCTCCTGTGAGTTTATAATCCAAATAGACCTTCTACTTTGATACCAGTTGTTAGAAAAATTATATATTACAGAGCAATGGAACATGCAAAATATTGCATAAATATAAACATAGAATATGAATAAAACAAGAGAGACACAAATATATGTGGTTCACCCAATTTGGGTTATATCCATGGAGAAACAACTAGTCCTTCCTTCTATATTATCTAGCAAAATGAAGAGATACAACCTACAACAGATCCGTTGTAATTCCCTCTTCGCTCTCAATCTCCTCTCTCTTCCTCACTCAGAATATAGATCTACATAGACACAATACAGTTCCCTCATATATAGCGAGGGGTTGCCTTCTAGGGAAAGAAACCCTAAATTAAACATAACTTCAATTGTCAGATCTCCAGCTAATGAATGACCCAAATTAACTACGAAATTACAACATTTCGCAAGGAAATTTTACATCTATTTTTAGCTTTGGGGCACTTGCCCCCGATTCCCCACCAGGGGGGATCCCAAAGATCGCAGTCACCTCCCTTAGAACCCCCTTGCAGTGTACATTTTACGGGTGGCATTGCTGCCACATTATGAACTGGGGTCCAATGTGGCAATACCTATAAATAAAGAAGGTAATCAGGCTCCACACCCAACAACTCAAACATACATACTCTCTTTCTTAACCATATATAACATGACATCAATGGCTCTCTACAACGTAAGACTCAATACATACATCATCACCACTACATCAAAATAATATACTCAACCATACAAAATATAACAACATACATGACCATACAGTGCTCAAACCTTGCAATACAACATTAGCAATGAGAGGAACATGCATTACTCAACCCCTACACCACACAATTATCCATATACGATGCAATATCCAAAAAAACCTATGAGAGAACAAGAAGACAATATAAAAACACTCTACCATAGCCTCTACTTCAATCCATGTGCACTAGTACCTTTACAATATGATCTCTGATCACTAATACACCTCTTCTTGCACTCTTCTTCTTTGATCTATCGCACAAACTGTCACTCCACCTCTCATATCTACCCACTTTCACCAGCTTGTCTAGGGTAAACATGAGCTAAGGGCTACTATGACATGACTCAAACTCCTATATAACCTTAAGGAAATGGAGCCAACAAAACAAGGCCTTATTGACTTCCATCATGTGCTATAGGACCAACAGGAGCTAACTAAGCACTCTAGGTGACCAACCCCTGAGTTACCTTTATTTTCAATGAAATAGAACCCCAGTCACTCCCAGTATAAGCCTCCAAGCAACTATAACCCTCCAGTCACTCCCTCAATCCTGCTTTCAAGTGGTTGTAGTCTTTTTCACTTAGTTTTTTGCCAACGACCTCGAGACCTGAGCCACTTATTTAGGGCTAGGATCTAGACCTCTTCCCAAAACTTAATGAAACTCCAAAAAGTGATAAATAACAGATAAAAATCCTGTAACACAAAAATTAATGCAATATTTAACCTAGCCCATTCTAACCATGACAGTCATTATGTTAAACACATCAAGAACATGAGATCTACATGTCATGAATGCATACATAAACATAGAGATTTGAAACTTATATAAGGTTTACTAAGAAGGACTAATACTATCTCACAATAGCCACAATAACATCTAACAGGTCATGTTTTCAATAACCATTCCGCTATCAATCAAACATGATAAGAGCCATAACTTTGGCTTGTCATAAAAACATGATTATAACCAACATATAGCCAGATAAATAATAATGATAGAATGACCATTAAAGCCACATAATAAGAAGTACATTTACTCATGAAATATAAGAGGAACTTAGCTCTTATTGACATATGCAAAGGCTAACCAAGTCAGGGACTTACATGTACCACCCGACCATAGATTGAGTTGAACCAAATATTTCTTTCAAGCAGTCACCCCTGTACCATATTCCAAGCATGAATGTTGGATCTCATGGGATGAACCAATCCATAAGCAACTAAGGGAATCCAAAGGTTAAACCACCTCCACCCTCACATTATCGTGATCTCACTTAAACTGGTCCTGAGATCAAAAAACAAAAATGAGCTTATATGCCTCATAATTCCTTCACTATCCCTTGAGGAATTTTCCTATCTCCATCCACCTATTGAGGGAATCCCAGAGAAAACCATCTCCACCACCAACCCTTGGGATTTTCCTAAGACCACCTCACCCTGAAACAAAACCTTATGGAAATATAAATCTCAAACAAGAATGAATCCCATCACACCATGGATATCTGGAAATGGAAAATCAAGGATAAACGCATTGTCAAAACCCAGAAAAAACCATGATAATGACAAAAATGAACCAAATACACACATGCATATACCATGCATGCCAAAACCAACTAGGAAATCATACATGCAACTTTTTACCTACAAGTATTCCTGTTGAAGACACTTGATCCAACCTTTCCTTGCATGATCCTTGCTTTCTCTTATTTTCCTTGTCCTTCCTTCGCTTGCTTTCTTTCCTTCTCCTCTTGGGGCTCTTCTCCTCTCTAAGACTAATTCCAAAAATGAACAAAGAAAAGGTCCTAAATTGATGCTCTGGTGTCTTTTTATTATTGATCCCTATAATTTATTTATTTTTCCTCTACTTTCTTTCAATTTCCTCCTCACATGCAACATGTGACCTTTCACTTTCATTTTCTCCTATTTCCATTATTTTCATAAAACAAAATACCATTAATGCCCTTTTGCCTTTTCAAATCCTTTGCCAATGCCTTTGCTAATTTTTGCTTAGCCATAATAAATAGGAAGTGATGCCCACTAGCATACTTTTCCCTACATTCAACTTGGAATATGTGTCCCATGACCTTGGTCTTATTTTTCCATTATTAACATTATTACATTAAAATTTAACTCAGGGTTGTTATAGACCTATCCCCCTTAGGGGAACACCATCTTCGGTGCTCAATGACACCTACAACCAAAATAACCACTAAAAAACCAACACATACTGCCCATGGAGCTCTATAACCCAACTTGTTGCAATATTTACAATCAAAAACCTCCTCAAAAGAAAAACCATCATGACAACCTGATAACCATACCGCTTATTGGAGCTTTATAACACAGCTCATTATAGTATTTACAATAACAATAATACATAAATATGTACATTACCAAAAAATAATCTGCCTCCATCAGAAAATAATGAAAGATACATAGCCCACATCTAATCAACCATATCCAATGTAGCTTCATTGGGCACAAAGTGCTTCCACT
This sequence comes from Pinus taeda, assembly GCA_000404065.3. Classification (NCBI taxonomy): domain Eukaryota; kingdom Viridiplantae; phylum Streptophyta; class Pinopsida; order Pinales; family Pinaceae; genus Pinus; species Pinus taeda. The sequence continues at coordinate 419,353 of APFE031399345.1, forward strand.
ACACTTTAACTTGCTCGATTCCTCTATTCTGGAGCATGAGTTTTTTCCGTTGCAATATGAACTAAGGTTCTGGATGGAAATCTCCTTCAATATTCACCTATAATGTAGACCAATCAATAACATGATCAACATCCTTTACATGTCTTTTAAGCAATGAAACATGGAAAACGTCATGGACTTTCATTTTCGGAGGCAACAAAAGTCTGTTGGCCATTAGTCCAATCCTCTCAAGGATCTCGAAAGGCTAGCAATACCAAGGTGCCAACTTGGCACATTATCCAATCCTCAAGGCGCTCTTCTTGGGCTTGATGTGCAAATACACATGCTCCCCAACTTGAAACTCTTTAAATTCCCTACTGATTTGCATAACATTTATGCCTATCCTGTGTTGCCTTTAGATTCTTCTTTATAACCTACATTTCATATTCCATTTCTGCCAACATGTTTGGTCTAATAAGTATCCTATTCAGTGGATCACTCTAGCTAATGGGAGTATTACAACTCTGCCCATAGAGCGCCTCAAATGGACTCATCCTCATTGACTCATGATACCCATTGTTGTAAGAAAACTAAACCAGTGGAAGATACTCCTCCCACTTCCACTGTTGATGCATGACATACATCCTCAGCATATCCTCTAGGATCCTATTCACCCTCTATCTCTATCTCTCTTTTTGTGGATGATAAATTGTACTTAAGGCCAAATTTGTACCCAAACCTGTGAAGAACTCCTTCCAAAAACTAGAAGTGAACTTATCATCTTTGTCAAACACAATATTCTTCAGAACATCATGCAACATCACTATCTCCCTGATGAAGACCTGTGCTACCTCACTAGCTGAATAAATAGAATTCAATGGAATGAAGTGATCTACATTTCTCAACTTTTCAACCACAACCATGATGGAATAATTCTGCTTTGATGTACTTGGAAAATCTATAATGAAATCCATGTAAATGACCTCCCATTTCCATTTTAGAATTAAAATAGGTTGTAACAAACTAGCTGGGTGCTTACACTTAGCTTTCACATGCTAACAATCCAAGCATTTATCAACAAACTCTACCACTTCCTTCTTCAAATTCAGCCAATAGTAGAACTTCTTCATCATTGTCAATGTCTTTTGATATTGTGGGTGACCCGAATATGGCTTGACATTAAACTCCCTCAAGATGAGCTTCTTGAGATCACTGTCATTTGGTACATAGATCTTGTCCCTGAATCTGACTAAGCCATCTAGTGTGAGATGATAGTCCACATCCTGTTCACCTATACCATGTTGTAACTTGTGCTTAAGTTGTTGGTACTTGTCATCTTTTTATCCTACTTGTAGGATCTATGCCTAAAAATTCATCCTATAAGAACACATGACTGCTATATGATTTACATGTACTCTTCTTCTAATAGCATCTACAACCTTGTTTTATTTTCCCTTAATGTACTTGATATCAAAATAAAACTCACTAAGGGTGGACAACCATCTAGCTTGCTTGAAATTCAGGTTTGGTTGGTCAAATAAGTACCTCAGCCCACTGTGATCACTCATCAACACAATCCTTCTGTCAAGAATATAGTACATCCACATATCCAATGCATGAATGATCATTGCCAACTCAAGGTCATGAGTGACATAATTCTGCTTGTGCTCATTTTGTTTCCTTGATTCATAACACACCACCTATCCCTCTTGCATTAGGACTCAACCAAGTACTCTCTTGCAAGCATTTGTGCACATCACAAACTCTTTATCTAGATATGCAATCCTTAACACTGGAGCATTTGTCAACAACTTCTACAACTGCTCAAAACTTGCTCCATATTATTTTTTCCATTCAAATTGCTTTCCTTTCTGCTATAAGGATATAAGAGGATACGCAATCCATGATAAGTTCTTGATGAACCTCCTATAGTAACTTGTTAGCCCCATGAATGATCTAACCTCATCCACCTTCTTAGGAGCTAACCACTACATGATAGTCCTTATATTTTTAGGGTCCACTTCTATGCCTTCCTTGGAAACAACATGTCCCAGGTAATGTACCTCTTTCTGAAAGAAACTTCATTTTCCAAGCTTGGCATACAATTGATGTTTTCTTGGAAATCTCAATATTGTTGCTAAGTGTTCGACATGCTCTTCCTCATTCTTAGAATGTATCAATATATCATCAATGAATACAATAAAAAACTTGTCTAGATAAGGATGCAACATACTATTCATCAAGCACATAAAATTAGCTGGAGAATTAGTCAAACCAAAAGGAACTACAACAAACTCATAATTCCCATAGCTAGTCTGGAAAGCAGTCTTGTAGATGTCCTCTTATTTGATGTGTACCTGATGGTATCCTGATCTCAAACCAATATTTGAGAAAATTGGTGCTCCTTTCAATTGGTAAAACAAGGCATCGATCCTAAATAATGGATACTTGTTCTTAATGGTCACCTTTTTAAACTTCCTATACTCAATGCACAATTTACGAGTACCATCCTTATTATCTGCAAACAATACTAGTGCATCCCAAGGCAATAAACTTGGCCTAATGTATCCCTTATCAATCATTTCCTTCAACTACAACTTAAATTCCACTAACTTTGGAGTACTCATCCTGTAATGTGCCTTCGATGCTGGTGCTACCCTTGCTACCAACTCAACAGAACATTACATTTCCCCGTGAGGAGGAAACTCTGAAATCCCAGTTAGAAATGCATCCTAAAACTGTTATAATACAGAGTACCTCTCGAATACTTCTACATCCTCAACATCCTTACCCTTGTCATTGGAAATATGGATTGCAAATAGTACACACCCCTTTCTATGACTATGCTTGGCTTGCATAGATGTAATCATCCTCACTGATGTAGGCTTCTTCTTTCCCTACAAGATTATATTTTCCTCATTATCATACAGGAACTTAATAACATTTTTATAGAAATCTCCTTTGGTCCTGTGGAGATACAACCAATCCATGCCCAAAATCATAATATACGATCCCAATGGAAGCACATTTAGATGCACTCTTATAGGCATACCATTCAAATAAAGTGCAAAAGCTCTTACGTAGTGATGAAATCTCTTCTTAGTACCTGTATCCAACTACACCAACCAAGACTTTGCATGCACTTCTTTCCTCAAACCCCATTTATCCACCATGTCAGGATTAACATAACTATAATTAGATCTAGAGTTAATAAAAATAGAAACAAATAGACCATAGAGCTTACCTTTGATCTCAATAATGGATGCCTGGTGATGTTCCTGCTTATTGTCCGCAACTGCATAAATCCGAAGAATGTTATGACCCACATATCCAACCGTCTGCACCTCCTAAGCATTATATATCTGAGGCCTACCACCCTCGTACAATGGAAAATCCTTCTTGCAATGATCTTTTCCATAAATTCAACACTGCAATGGTCCTCTAACATCATCTCTATTCCATTTCTCTCTAGGCTATGACCCATCTCCCTTCACAACTGCATTGAACTTATTGTAAGGAGTAACATATTATTTCTCACCTATAGCTTGAGGTATTCCCTACTTCGGCGACCACTTCCCTTTATCTTTCTCAGTCCCCTTCAAATCACACTTAGGCTTAGCTTTATGATTTGACTGGTCATAACGATGCTTCAGTTTCTTGAGGGCTTCCTCCTGTGATTGTGGCTCATCAAACTCAATCTAGTCTTTATATGTTGCTGGAAACCCACTGATGAACCTTTGAATCTTTGCTTTCTCATCCTTGACGTAAGGCACATACCTTAATAGCTCGAGGAACCTGCTAGTATACTCATCATCTATCATAGAACCCATTTGCTGCTCATAAAAATATTTATCTCTATCATCATAATACCTCTCAGACAGGTACTTCTTCTTGAAGAGTCTCTCAAACTCATCCAAAATCAATTCTTCTTCTTGAATGACCTTGACATTCTTTATATATTACCTCAAGGTTGAGAAGAGGCAATTCTGAGGTAACCACAGACCAAGCTTTTGATCTAGCATCTAGCCCTGCCAGACCAAAGAGGGCTCTCTCTTTGCCAACAAAACATGGCTACAATAAATGAATCTTAGGCTAGCTATTAAGTACAGGGATTTTATTGAAAGTTGTGGGTCAAAAATAACAAGAGAATGGATCATTGGGCTATGGAATCGAGGCTAGCTTTTGCCGGCAAACTTGCGGCAAAGTAAGTGCAATGTTCAGCTAGATAAAAGATGTAAAGGAGAGAAGGAAAGAGGAGAAAGCCCGCTACCCTATAGGAATCAATCAAGGGATGGATTTACAGTGGCAGCATTAGAAGAAAAAGAAACACTGGGTTACTCAACAAAGCATCAAACAGAGGATGGATTCTACAAAGATAACCACTACGCTTAACAAAAAAATCATTGCAAAATGAGCATCATGCGTGGATGGATTCCTAACACTTCCCTTAGATAATGTTGTAACAAGAATTAGCAGAAAAAACAAAGTATGTATGTGATTTTACAAGGAACACATGTTGTACATTAAACATCGTGATGGATCCCAAATCTAAAGGGTACAAACTGCTCCATCAAAAATAATATTCGGAAAAAACTTTACACAGTCCAAAGCAACTTTCCTCTGCTGAAAAATTTGAACCCTTTACACTTTGAAATTCATAAAATATATAAAATTAGCTCATCCCTGTACTAAGGGAGTTGAGCTGAACCATCTCCCTAAAGATAGAAACAATTACATTAAATTTGGACTGAATTTCTGAAAATAGGGGTCAAAGATGAACTCGTATCTCTTAAACCATAACACCTGTTACAAAAATGAAAGAGGTTTTTGTAGATAAGGTAATGTTTGAAAACATTTTTGGAAGAAATCACATTGGTATAATTTGGCAACATTCAGAAAAATTTCTCTCAAATTTTTGAAATTCGTTTCCAGTTGCTCAGAATTTGTGCCACAAAATAATCTCTAAAACAGGAAATCATTAAATATTTAAATCTGTAAAACTAGCCTATAAAGATCTAGTCAAATATTCCAATTCACGACACCTAAGAATAAACTAAAAGACATTTTTGTTATATTGCTCGTGGTTGACAGCAACCTCCGTGGGTTTCTCAAAATGACTTTCCATCTGTTGTAAAATGGCGCCACACTACAATGTCTAAAATAGTAGAACGAATGTAAATTTTTTTTTGCTTTAATGTAGGTTTCAAATATCACTGCATATATCCCACATAGTAACACCTGTGCATAAACTGAAGGAGGTTTTTGTTATCTGATATGTGATTGAAAAGAACCTCTTTCACTTTTGTAAAATACATGTCCATTACTTCAAAAACTGATTTTGTAGTACATTTGTCCTTGTGTGCAGCAAATGACCTCAAAACATGCATAACCAAGAATCAATCATTCATTTTGATCATATCTTCTGATACATAAACTAGTTTTAGGGGTGTGATATACCATTGGAAATATTTTTCCAAGATTCTTTGGATGGACATACTTAGGATATGATTTGCACTGAAACTCATGTGTGAAACATCTCTGAAACCTAGACATAGTGAGAGCCCATTTTGATCCATGGTGACAGGCTCCAAACACTAGAACTAACATTGGCCTTATTGGGGATGGCAGCTCCTTGGAGGTGTCAAGAACACTATAGACCAAGTGCCTCATCCATTGGGTAATATGGTCATAAACAATTACAAACCTAAACAACTTATACCAACCAAAACCACACATATTGCAACCTGTACATTAGGAAACTAAAACAAATGTCGAAAACTAAAATGCTGCTTTGGGTAGCTTATTTATGTACAACCCTACCCTACTTTGCTTCAAATCACTAGATCAAGTGATGTTGTAATGCCAAATTAACCAATCAAGCAACTGTGGCAACGATGATGCTAGTGAGTGCTTGAACTAGGACACAATTGGAAATTCGAACAACCATACATGCACAAAATGAGTCTGCCTGCGTAAAAGACAATCTGTTTTGTCATTCAAACTAAAAAAATGCTCCATATATGCAACAACACGATCATAGAAACCAGAACATGTCTGTTGCCCTAACTCCTCGACATATGCTTCCATCTGCAAACTTTCAATGCAAACATCTACGGGCAGCCCTATTGTTTCTTGTTTTGAAGGAGGGAGAGTTTCCAAGAACATTTTTGGATCTCGGCATTCATATGACTTAATATGAACATCTATATACTCAATCTCCTTCTCAAATTTTTCAACCACTAACTCAAAGAAACCAGTTTTATGGTTAAGAGGAAACTTCAAAGATCTCAAACATTGAAGCATAGTAATGAAAAATACCTCATCTATTTCAATATCCACTAACTGATCTCTAACTTCTTTTAAAGCTTCACAAAACACAGGGTTTGCCACATACCCTACCATCATCTTATTTTAGTACATGAATAGATGAGTGAGCTTTGGAATCTCTAGATTGAGTTGGAGTCGCCAGGTGAATGTTTTAGCCTTCATATGTGTCTAATCACTACCCACCATCAGCAACCAGATCTACAACTTGAATGATCTTTCCTGGATAATATTTGTCACCTTGTTCCCCAACAACGACGCCAATATGTTAGCACTCATAATGAACCTCAAGGCTGAGAAGAGGCAATTCTGAGGTAACCATAGACCAAGCTTTTGATCTGGCATATAGCCCTGTCAGACCAGAGAGGGCTCTCTCTTTGCCAAAAAAACGTGGTTGTGATAATTGAATCTTAGGCTAGCTATGAAGTACGGGGATTTGATTAAAAGTTGTGGGTCGAAAGCAGCAAGAGAAGGGATCATTGGGCTATGGATCGAGGCAATTTTTTGCCGGAAAACTTGGGGCAAAGTAAATGCAATGTTCAGCCAGATAAAAGATGTAAATGAGAGAAGGAAATAGGATAAAGCTTGCTACCATATAGGCATCAATCAAGGGATGGATCTATAGTGGATTCTAAAAAGATAACCACTACATTTAACAACCAAATCATTGTGAAAGGAGCACCATGCATGGATGGATTCGTAACACTTCCCTTAGATAATTCTATAACAAGAATTAGTAGAAAAAACAAACTATATAAGTTATTTTACAAGGAACACATGCTACACATTAAACACCGTGATGGATCCCAAATCTAAAGGGTAGAAACTGCTCCATCAAAAATAATATTCAGGAAAAGCTTTACATAGTCCAAAGCAACTTTCCTCTACTGAAAAATTTGAACCCTTTACACTCTGAAATTCATAAAATATATACAATTCTCTCATCCCTACACTAAGGGAGTTGAGTTCACCCATCTCCCAAAAAATAGAAACAATTACATTAAATTTGGACCGAATTTATGAAAATAGGGGTCAAAGATGAACTTGTATATATTGAACCATAACACCTGTTACAAAACTGAAAGAGATTTTGTAGATAAGGTCATTTTTGAGAAAATCCTCTCTCAAATTTTGGAAATTCGTTTCCAGTTGCTTGGAATATGTGCCACAAAATAATCTATAAAACAGGAAATCATTAAATATTTAAATCTGTAAAAATAGCCTGTAAAGATCTAGTAAAATATTCCAATTCATGATACCTATGAATAAACTAAAATATTTTTTTTTATATGACTCATGGTTGACAAAACCCTCCTTAGGTTTCTCAAAATTACTTTCCATATGTTGTAAAATGGAGCGACACTACAATGAATAAAATTGTAATACTAATGCAAAATTTGTTTTGTTTTAATGTAGGATTCAAATATCACTATATATCTCCCACATAGTAACACCTGTGCATAAACTGAAGGAGGATTTTGTTATTTCATATGTGATTGACAAAAACCTCTTTCAGTTTTTTAAAATTCATGTCCATTACTTCAGAAACTGATTTTATAGTAAACTTATCCCTATGTGCAGCAAATGACCTCAAAACATGCATAACCAAGAATCAATCATTCATTTCGATCATATTTTCTGATCCAGAAACTGGTTTTGAGAGTGTGATATACCATTGGAAATATTTTTTTGAGCTGCTTCTGAAGGACATACTTAGGATATGAGTTGCACTGAAACTCATGAGCAAAAGACCTTTGAAAACCAGACATAGTAAGAGACCATTTTGATCCCTGGTGACAGGCTACGAAGGCTGGAACTAATAGTCCACAACTACATAAATCTGAAGAATGCTATGACCCACATATACAACCATTTGCACCTCCTGACGATTATAGATTTGATACCTTCCACCCTCGTACAATGTAAAATCCTTCTTGCAGTTATCTTTTCCATAAATCCAACACTTCAATGGTCCTCTAACATCATCTCTATTCTGCTGCTCTCCATGCTACGACCCATGTCCCTTCACAACTGCATTGAACTTATTGTAAGGAGTAACATATTATTTCTCACCTACATCCTAAGGTATTCCTTGCTTCAGTGACCACTTCCCTTTATCTTTCTCACTCCCCTTCAAATCACACTTAGGCTTAGCTTTATGATTTGACTGGTCATAAAAATTCTTTAGTTTCTTGATGGCTTCCTCTTGTGATTGTGGCTCATCAAACTCAATCCGATCTTTATATGTTGCTGGAAACCAACTGATGAACCTTTGAATCTTTTCTTTCTCATCCTTGATGTAAGGCACATACCTCAATAGCTCCATTAACCTACTAGTATACTCATCATCTATCATAGAACCCATCTACACCTCATAAAAGTACTTAGCTTTATCATCATAATACCTCTCAGACAGGTACTTCTTCTTGAAGAGTCTCTCTAACTTATTTGAAATCAACTCTTCTTCCTAAATGAGCTTGAAATTCTTCACATATTACCACCAGATATCTTCTTTCCCTTTCAGACTAAAGGTTGATATTTTGGCTTTCATGTTCTCTAGATAGTTATGCAATCTGAAGAATTTATTCATCCCAAGAAACCATGGATCTACATATTCTAACTTCTTCTTATATCATCAAATATAGGTGGCTTGAATTTCTTGAACTCCTCAATAAATTACACTCCTAAAAGGATGATGGCGGTGACAACTATGATGATGTCTCCTAGATGAGGAACTAGAGAGACACCCATATATACCAGTCCTCTTATTAGGTGTATCCAACGATCTACCACCAATAGTTGTGTCCCTTCTATCCAATCTGTATCCTAGTTGAGACCTACTACCATAGGTTCCATTAGTCTTCTCTTCTTGTTCTTAACTAATCCTCAATCGTCCTTATCTATGTAAGTTTGACAAACACTGAAGGATGACTGCATTGACCTCTGCTTTCTTTTCCTGAGCCCTTCTAAGTATTTCTTGAGCCTCAATGAACTTATCATTTTTTGCTTTAGAAATTATGATTTCTTCCCTGAAACTCCTTAATGTGTCTGCTATATCAAGAGAGTTCTCATCTCCATGTTGCCCAACTGATCTATGGGGAGAGTCGCGTGAAGTTGTACTCCACCATTTTTCTCTTCATATTTGATTCTCTTCTTCCTGCAAGTATACCGTGTTAGATAAACCAAATAGATACCATTACCAAAATCATACCTCAATGATGTTAAGGAGAAGCTTACCTCATCTCCAAAATCAATCCACATTAGCATGATACATGTATAATCATAATCATATCAATATGTCAACATCATGCATGACAATACCAACTACATACCATGACCTCATGCATGCAAACTATAACCATGACAATGCATGCATAACCACATGCATCTAGCCCATTCGATCGAAGTGTTTGAACCATGCTTTGCCACCACTTTGTAATGCCAACACTCATATATACCCACTTTCACGAGTCTGTCTGGGGTAAACATGAGATAAGGGCTACTATGATATGATTCAAACTCCTATATAATCTTAAGGAAATGGAGCCAACAAAACAAGAACTTATTGACTTCCCTTAGGTGCTACAGGACCACCAAGAGCTAACCAACCACTCTAGTTGCCCAACCCCACATTAACTTTATGTTCATTAAACTAGAACCTCAGTCACTCCCATGACAAGGCCTCCAAGTGAATATAACCCTACAATCCCTCCCACAAGCCTGCTTCCCAATGACTGTAGTCTTTTTCACTCAGTTCTATGCCAAAAACCTCAAGATGTGAGCCACTTTTTCAAGGCTAGGATCCAAACCTATGCCCATAATTTAATGAAACTCCCACAAGTGATAAATAACATAGAGACAAAGCCTCTAACACAAAATTTAATCTAGGACTTGACTGCCATGATAGTCATTCCCTCAAACACATTGAGAACATGAGATCTATATGTCATGAATGCATATATGAACACAGAGATCTGAAACTTATTTGAGGTTTACCAAGAAGGACTAATTCTCTCTCACAATAGCTACAATAACATTTATTATGCCATGCATTCAATAACCATTCCTTTATCAGTCAAACATGATAAGAGCCATAACTTTGGCTTGTCATAAAACCGTGTTTATAGCCATTATATAACCAGACAAATAACAATGATAGAATAACCATTAAAGCCACATAATAAGAAGTATATTTACTGATGAACTACATGAGGAAATTAGCTTTTATTGACATATACAAAGTCCAACCAAGTCAAGGACTTCCATGTACCACTTGCCCATAGATTGGGCTGAAACAAATCTTTCTTTCAACCAATCTGTTATGATCCAGCTCACAAAAATATAGAAAAGATAGATCAACAACTTCAAAATTAGCCTCTTCAAGGGGGAAATATCCTTTACATTACACACAT
>APFE031399345.1:437370-465302 GCA_000404065.3 Pinus taeda
ATGTTTCACTATTCCCTTTCAATTCCTTCACACGAATTTTTCAAACCAAACTTATGCAAAATTTAAAAAAAAAACTACACACATTTTTTCACTTTGTAGGAGCTCGATATTGAATTCAGTGTATCTTTGAAATTTTAGATCTCCAAGGTCTGAAATTGAGCAATGTGGTAGCCCTCTGAGTCATATTTTCAACACCACCAGTTTGATCAAAATTGGATTCTCCAAGATAGAGTTATGCCTAATCTCCAAAGATGGTCTCATTATACACTTTTTCAGTATAGTAAACTTGTACAAAGTTCCACATGTCACTGTTTCAACCTTCAGACCTGAAAATGATGCACAGAAAACTAAAGTATGTCATCTTTCTATAAATTCTTACAAAATTTCAATCTTATACTCAGAGAGAAAGTTATGACGATTTTCCCAAGGTCACCTGTTTGGGATGTAATTCAAACCCTGCAAAAACCCTCACTTCCTTAGATCATATCTCTAAATATAGCAGGACCAGATGACCTATTTGGAGCAGCAAAAACTCCATGATGACCTGTTTGGAGCAGCGAAACCCTAGAATCCAAAGCTCTGATACCAAATGTTATGATCTAGCTCAAAAAAGGATAGAAAAGGTATATCAACAACTTCAAAATCGGCCTCTTTGAGGGGGAAACCTCCTTTACATTACACAAATGAACAATTCTTGGATGATACAAATGACTAAACCTCCTTTCTTTATATAGGAGTCTAAGGGGTTGCAATATAATCAAACCCAGCATAACAATAATAATATAAGGGCATGACAATAACAATAGTGGGCTTATATGGGGCACACTAATAACAATATGGGGACAATAATAATGATAAGGGCTATAATGACAATAGTAATGAGGGAGTCACTAGTATTATGGGGACCTAACACAATCACCCTCATGCCATATTCCAAGAATGAATGTGGGTTCTCATGGGATGAAAGAATCCATAAAAAACCAAGGGAATCTAGAGGTTAAACCACCTCCACACTCACATTGTCGTGATCTCACTTAAACTGTTCCAAAGATCACAAATCTAAACCAAGCTTGGATGCCTTAGAATTCTTTCACCATTCCTTAAGGAATTTTTCTATTTCCACCCATCTATTGAGGGATTCTCAAAGAAAACCATCTCCACCTCCAACCCATGGGATTTTCCTGAGACCACCTAAACTAAATCCAAAACCTTTTGGTAATCCAAATCTCAACCAAGAATGAATCTGATCATGCCATGGTTATCCGTAAATGGTAAGGCAAGCTTGAAACCACTATCAAAACCCAGGAAAGTTGATGACAATGAAAAAAAATGAACAAAATACACGTGTATACCATGCATGCCAAAACTAGCTAGGAAATCATACATGCAACCTGTTACCTACAAGTATTACTTCTGAAGTCACTTTATCCAACCTTTACTTGCTTGATCCTTTCTTTCCATTTCTTTCCTTGTCCTTCCTTTACTTTCCTTATCTTTCCATTGCTTTCTTTCATTCCTTCTCCTCTTGGTGTTCTTCTCCTCTCTGAGACTAATTTTAAAACTGGATTGACAAAATTTCCCAAACTGATGCTTTAATGTCTTTTTATTATTGATGCCTCTAATTTCTTCATTTTTCCTCTATTTTCCTTTAATTTCCTCCTAACATGAAATATGTGACCTTTCAACTTCATTTTCTCCTATTTCCATTAATTTCATAAAATAAAATACCAATAATGTTTTTTTTCCTTTTCAAAGCCTCTTGCAATGCCTTTCCCAATTTCCCCTTAGCCATAATAAACAACCAGTGATACCCACTAGTATACGTTTCCCAACATTAAGCTTGGAATATGTGTCCCATGACCTTGGTCTTATTTTTTGTTAACTTTATTAGATGAACTTTTTTACCTAGGGTTGTTACACTCGTTGGAATTTTAATTTTGGTCTCTACATCTACACAATAATCTTTCCATCGATCTCTATGAATCCATGTGTTCACTACAACCATAGATCACACTTTTTTCTCAAACAACCATCACACTTTTCCAAATGATATTTGACATTTACGATTTCTCATGCAAGGAAATGCACACTCAATAACCAAACTCAAGTCAATCAACAACATTGAGTTTATAGTTTATTTTCCCAACAAACTAATTGACCAGAACAACAACATTAAAGCTATTCACTAATCCTTCAACCAAATCAACCTCCATGGCCTAGATCAAGACATTAACCTTGTTCCACTAGATCATAACCACACTAACCATTCTAATAAATGAATTCATACCTTCATTGATGACCAAATCAAGACCGAATTGATATGACCATTACAAACCTCATCAATTCAATGTTATTCAACAAATCCATGTCAAAATTCCTTGGTATGATCTTGTGGTTTCTTTTTCTCACCTACACGAAAGTGTCACATTATCTAAATATGCAGACTATAGCAAGTTCCATGCTCTATACATGGAATGCCTACAACAAAAAGGAAGTGCAACTCTATGATCACCACAAGATTGTGACAGTCCAATAAATTAGGGAAAAATTAAGCTTCATTACCTAAATTTGTTGTTACTTTCTTCCAGCCGTCTTCAACATTTCAATAGCACCTCTAGTACTTATGGATACCTCAGGAACACATAAACAAACCTATGATCATCAACATGAAATATCATCAAGCCTACTGACATCAATGTGAACAGAATTAGATCCATTGTTGACATCAATGCCAACACCATGTTACTAGCAATCTCTTCCTTTGGCATTCACGAAAACCTTCAGACAATCCATCAAATAGAACTTCATCACTACCAACTGGCTAGTCTCATTCTCACTCACGTAGCTAGCTCACTCTCCCCCTTTGACATCAATGGCAAAGGGTGGTGCAAACTTCATTGAAAACAACATGCTGACACCATTTAACTCTGTTGATATAAATTGATTTGATGATGAAACATGATCAACTACCAACACCTATAAGATAATCATTATAAATAAGGAAAGTTATGGCTAATTTTAACATCTCTACCAACACCATGCACTTTTCTTGCTAAACATACTCCCCCTAAACATGTATTGGGGTTGCAAATGACTTCATAGTTATAGTTCAACAAGTTTATTGTTGTCTTCGCCTCCTTGGCACATGCAAGAAGCTACACCGCCCGAACCAATGACTCCATAATAAGCCATGATAAATGATACATAAGAGTATATGGATTCATAATAATGATATAAGGCTACATCGAAAGAGTACATGGATGAAGTGAATGAATCATTGTTATGCATGTCAAGACCCATGAATCTCTCTCTAATGCATGATTGATACATTGTGACTACTCAACCAACAAACCCAATGATGATGTCAACAAATTACATGACTACATTATTGTACATAATAGTACACACATGGTTGAAACATTACTCACTCCTAATCATTCCAAAACAAGTGACTCGCTTCTATGCATGGATGAAATGGAATGACTCTTCACCCATAGATGACTCATATTATGGTTACTTAACCAACTAATAATGATAATCATAAATAACTACATTCAATGTTTAAAGACATGATCTTTCACTCATACTACAATATATGATGTTTCTACAAGAGAAATGAGTGAAAGCAATATGAAAAATAATATGCAAGCCTTGAAACCTTACATGCATACATAGCTCCCCCTAAGTTGATTTACCTTATAAACTACATGTTGATATTGCAAACCTGATTATGCATGAGGGCTCTTGATCACACTATGTTGTTACTACTACTCATCTTCATAAATTCATCCTGCTAACATATTGTTTCCATACACTCCCTTTGAGGCTATGCACTCCTCATAGATATGTTGTAGTCTTGCTTGAGTAAATATGAGAATAATGGACTATAGTGGGGACTAGCTACTCCTACTTCAAAAGTTTTTGTTCTTTCTTCCTCCACACCTTGGTAGGCTACTTCTTGGAATTCACATTCTCTTATGGTATTTTTGTAGGCCTACTCTAGATCAATTTCTCATTTTACTGGATCATATTTGAATAACCAAACAAATGGAAATATCTTTCCATGTGACAAAAATTATGACATGCATATGATCTCATGTGACCAAGATATGTGTCTAGAGGATCAAATATCCTACTAACCATGCTAGATCTCTTCCTTCCAATGTTCATACCTCTTCTACATGAACTAGATATACAATCAAGTAGCTTATGGACAAACATGTTACATGAGGAACAAAAACCATGAAATGTACTTGTTACATGATGGTTGATGACCTCTTCTAATTCCCATATTATTGCATGATATGTTAATTAGATCTAAAAGCTCTACCTCTATAGCTGGCTATAGCGTGTCTAAAATAGTGGGAATTTTAACACTCTACCTCTTCCACCAAAGGAGCAAAGAGGTTTTTAACCCTTCAAAATTTGCCAACATCAACTATAGGAGTGACAAATCTTCTGACATATGTGCTACATGAGTTTCTCTTATTGGATGTTTTTGGTTTTGTTTCTTCCTTCCTCTTTTGTTATTCTTGTTGGTGCCATTTTCTTCTACAGTCCTTTTACATGCTTATGTGTTGGACTCTCCCCATTTAACGGATAATTTCCTTTTGCAAACAAACAAAACTTCCTAGATCTAGTTGCTTGATCTAGAAACAACAAAGACAAAAGACTTATGTTTTCCTTAGAGAGTTTAGAATATGGAAGAAAGACTTACTTGGAGTCAAACACAATCTCTCCTCTTCTCCTTGATTGTATGTTCCAGATCCAACTCCAAATGCTAAAAGTGGGCTGCAAAACAATTCAAACAAGTAAGAGAACCAAAACATACAAATGGAATATACTAACATCTTTAAAAAATGATTCAATAAGGAATTGTTATACATATACATAAATGAAACATAAATATAAGAAAAAAAAGCACTTTGTGTATTAATGAATGTATGATAAGATACAACCCTTGCAGATCTTGACCTTGTATATGTCTCCCAACTATCTTGTCCTTCTTTTGCCACAAAGAAATACTTAAATCACAACTCAAGTGCATGGATGGATAATGGATCCTTAGGCACAAAGTAGTAGCACGAGGGCATAACTAAGAGCCTTCAAAATCCAACCCGAGGCAGTGAATTTATATGGTAAAAGGGGTGGTTTTGGATTTACCATTCTAGGAATTAGATCCACATTAGAGGGAGGATAAGTTCTAGGGATAAGAGATAAGACCTCAAGTATAGGAGCTTGAGATATTGATCTAATAGTAAATAACTAAATCCACTTTGGAAGCTTCTAGAAAGAGGATATTCAAAATTATTTTTTATTTTTACCAAAATTCAAGAGTTATTGCACTTAATGTGAAGGAAATATGCATTGGTCAGTGCAAAGAATCTATGTACAACTTGCAACAGTGCATGTTGCATAAAGTGAAATTACAATGGGGACAAAAGTTAGGTTTTTTGGTTGTTTAACCCATAATTCTTGGAATTTTTGGAGAGAAGATTTTCTAGGCTTTACAAGGGATGAATGCAAAGTGTTAAAGGATAATGATTGATCTAGTTTCAAGGCCATTGGATTAGATGTGACAAAATTACTTGTAACACCCCCTTATGAAAGCCAATACCTAATATAATCAAGGAAGATCTCTAACTACTAAGCATGTCATCCAATGCCTTGGTTCTCTTCTCCTGCTTCAGTTTAATGTCTTTATGTTCTAGCTTCTTCCTCATAGAGACCACTTCAATTTCAAGCTTTCCAACTCATCCCTCTTTCTCGTTTAATTGAATGGCCATCAAATCATCAACTCTTCTTGCTTCTATCAACTGGGTGTTTAAAATAATGATCTCTTCTCTCATATCAACTACCTTATTATCACAAATCTATAATAATATTCCTTGGTCTTTACAAACAAGTGTCATATTACTAACTTCAAGAAAAAGTTTCTCTACTAAAACCATGGGTGAATAAAGCTCATCCTTAAGAACCAATGCATCATATTTATTTTGACTAATAAAATATGAATGGTTGCCATCAGAACAATCTAACAAATAACTCAAAATTAACTCATCAAGGTTTTTATCCTCAGATCCATTTTGCTACTTTAAATTTGGTTCTCTTGCACCTTCATTTTCTGATTTCATCTCTTGTTGACCTACCACTAAACTTACACTAGGTGGACTAATCTCTTTTGGTTGAGATTCTATCTTTTAATAGCCCTTCTTCTTTTTCTTCTTACTCTTATTCTGTCCATTGTTGTTGCTTTTATTGTTTCCTCCATACAAGTTTTACAATACATCCCATATCTCTTTAGCAGATGTGATATCCATTATCTTGTTTAGATCAGCATTGTGGATATTTTCATATATCACACATTTTTCTTGAGCGTTATGTTGCATCGATTTAGCTAGCATAAGATCCTGGCCACAACCTTCACAAACAAACTTCTAAACGTTAGATCAACAAGCTAATAAATCATATTTAACTTTTTCATCCCATACTTGGTACTTTGTAGCAGTGAGAAGATAGACTCCTTGATGATTCATTTCGTTTTTTTTTTTTTTAATTATTAGATATTCCCTGATCTACTTCCTAGTGACCAAGTTGCACCCGAAAAAACCAGACTGATAAAAATTGTTGGAACCATTGATATAAATTGTTGAGATATTAACAATACTGAGAAGAGAGTTGAATCAATATTGTACCAATGGATCAATTTTTCTGTTTTTAACCCTTTCTTTAACAATTAACCAAAGCATGCATTAGTTAACTAGTAGCATATATAAACATCACATGAACATATCAAGAGTTACATATATAATATCAAACCACATAACCATGAGCATCAACAAATTAAAAAAACATCACACATGAGAACACTAGATGTAAGGTGGAAACCCTTCCAAGAAAAAAACACCATTTGTTTTGTCTACTTCTCTTCTTATTATCATGAAAATATTATTTTTATGTCATCATATCGTTGGAAACCACTAGTTTGCAAGTCCCAACTTGCCATCATGTGAGCAACCACTTGCTTTAGGAAACTACCTAACGGAAGCCACCACTTCCTGAACTTTGAATGCCACCACCTGTTGGAAGCCACCACTCCCTCAACTATGCAAGCCACTACTTATTGTAAGACACGACCTGTTGGATGACCCAACACCCAATAATTTTTCTAGCAACGACTCCCAAGTTCTTATACCACAACTCAAAGGAATCCACTACTCCATGATCTACAAACGATAACTTGCTAGTGAGCCACCACTCACCTACTGAAGGCCCCAACCTTCAAGCTCTCATAGACATATTTTCATGAATTTTCAAATTAGGATCCACATGCATCAAAAAAATGTTTGTATGTCATGTTTCATCCCATTTTCATACTAGACCCACTATATAATCTATGCACATCAACTGAATACAACACTACTAAACCCTAGCAGTCAATCTCCATTACATTCTTTTCTCATCAAACTCAAACAATAACATTCACACACAATCTTCTCATGCAATTGAGAACATTATTTCAAACCCTCTCAACAACATAAATCTCACTTAGCATATAAAGTACTATAATAGAATACATAAAATCTGACATACAAAACTCCAACACACATACTCTCTCACTCAACCATATACAACATGACATCAATTGTTCTTTACAACATAAGATGTGAATCATACATCAACAACACCACATGAGAATACTATACTCAGACATACAAAATATAGCAGCATACATTACCATATAGTCTTAAGTCCCTCCACCACAATATTAGAAACAACATGACAATGCATTACTCATACCCTACACCACACAGTTAGCCATATATAATGCAGTAGCTACAAATACTATCATAACGCTCTACCACATCATATGCTTCATTCCATGTGCACTAACACCTTTGTAATATTATCTCTGATCAATAACACACCTCTCCATGCACTATGCCTCTCTAATATGTCACACACACTAATATTCTAGTTTTGATCTCTAGAACTATGAAACGTGCCATTGATATTTTTCACTCCATGTATGTAGAAAAACCACAGATTACACTTTTTTTCTTAAACATCCATCACACTCTACAAAATGATCTTTTAAATTTACAATCGCTCATGCAAGGCAATGCACACTCACTAGCCAATTTAGCTTGATCAACAACATTGAGTTTATAGTTTATTTTCCTAGCAATCTAATTGACCAGGTCAATGACATTAAGGCTATTCATTAATCCTTCGACCAAATCAACCTCCACAGACTAGATCAAGGAATTGAACTCATTCCACTAAATCATAACCATATTAATCATTTTAATGTGTTCATACCTTTATTGATTACCAAATCAAGACCAAATCGAAATGTCCATTACAAACCTCATTAATCGAACGTTCTTCAACAAATCCATGGGAAAATTAGTTTGTAGGAGCTCGTGGTTTCTTTTTGGCACCTACAATAGAGCGCCATGAGATATGAATGTGAATAATATAGCAAGTGTTGTGCTATAGACGTGGCATGCCTGCAACACTAAGGTAGTGCCACTCTATGACCATCACAAGACTGTGGTAGTCTAGTAAACTAAGGAAAACTCAAGATTCTTTACCTAGATCTCCTACCACCTGCTTCCAGCTTTATTCAACAGTTCTATAGCACCTCCAAGAAATTTTTATACCTCAGTAACATAACAAAAATACTGTCATAATCATCATTCAAGCTCATCAAGCCTATTGACATTAATGCCAACACAACTAGCTCCATTGTTGACATCAGTGCTAACACCATGCTACCAACATGTGACTTAGTTCAAAGGTAACTTTGTATCCATCTACAAAATATTTCAATGACTTGAAAAATATTTCACGGCTAGATGATACTAACTAAGATGAGAGGAATGTACAACTTGTTTTCATAATAGAATACTCTGTGCATATTAAATATAATATTGAACAAAATCATATTCATAATTTCCTCACAAATTGAGATTTTCTTCAATATTTTGGGTCACTCTCTAAGCCATATGATAATTTCACTACATCCTTCTACATTAGCCATTAACCCATTAGAATCTTATGCTTACCCTATTAAGATTAGTCTAGTTAATGTTTGGATATTTATTCTACATTAAACAATATTTGATGAGATAAGGTCATTAAGATGCTACAAATACATGCTAATGCATTTTCTTGGAGTTATCATGACATGTGAGGCATTAATCCTAATACTTGCACCCACCACATTTATATTCAAGAAAATTACCATCCTCCTATACAACCCCAAATTTGCATGAATCTAACTCTAAAGAAAATTTACAAAGCAGAATTACAAAGGTTATTTGATGCTAATTCCATTTATTCAATATTAGATAGTCAACGAATCTCACCCCTTGTGAAAGTTCTTAAAAAGAATGGTAAGTTGTGAATTTGCATTGATTTTCTAGAACTTAGCAAATCCACTTTTAAAGATTACTTCTCTCTCCCATTTATTGAACATGTCTTAGAGATGTTAGTGGGAAAAATGTATTTTTCTTTCCTTGATGGATTCAATGGTTACAACTAAACACAAATTTCACCTAAAGATGGGTACAAAACCACATTTAGATGTCCATGGGGACATTTGATTATAGAGTTCTACCCTTTGGATTGTTCAATGCCCTTACTACATTCTACATAATAGTCCTAGGTATTTTAGCTAACTTAATCCATGATTATGTAGAAGTGTATATGGATGATTTTATTGTCTATGATGATACTTTTTAAGGATGCATTAGGAAATATTTAGATATTTTTAATAATATTTCAAGCAATTAAACTTGAATTGAGTAATAAAAAATTCCATAAATGAATGTGAAGAATCATGAGAAGTCCAAGGTACCTCTTGGAAGATGAAACCAAGGGTCATAAGAAATTGTATTTATTTATATATAATTAATGGAATGTATTCAATGATTATCTTTCTCTCTGGTGTTCATTCAATCTCAGCCTGATATTGGTATTAGAGTAGGGATATTTCTACCGTTCTAGATTGAATTTCGGCCATGGTTTTATTTTCTCCTTTCTCCTATGCATTACCCAATGGATTCTCTATTCTAACCCTAGCAAATATTTTTTTCTCCGTTTTATAATTCCCTCAACCATCACCTTTTCCTTGCTTAGTGTTTCTACCATTTCTCTCCTCAACGTAGGTGCTCTTCTCAGGGACCATTTATTTCCTTTGCATGTTGATAATTCTCTCTTATGCATTCTCATCTCCATGGTCACATTCATTTTTTACCTCTTAACTTGGTTGTCCTTCCATACATAGATCATTCTCCTTTATACCCATTATCTACAATATTCTTTCTTATGCCCATTCTTCTCATATATGTAGTATTAACTCCTCATTTTTATATCAACTAACGATTAACTACTCCTCATCATTATTATAATATGAACTATCCTTCTTAAATCTTAGTCGTAAACCTTATTCATGTCTTGGTAGATCCATCCCTCCATATACACATTCACAACTGCAACTCATTAATCGTCACTTCCAAATTTGTGTAATTTGTAACTTAAATTTTGTCTCTCTTACATATTTTAACCATCCTAACCATATTATTGGTTACTTACCTTAATTAGATCATCACTACTATGATTGCTTAAATTTGGTAGGAGAATGTGAAGGCCCATGCTCTTAAGGCACCAATTGTTTTCTCTCGCATATAAAATACCTTCAAGCTAACTTATACTTAATTTTTAGGGATGGAAATAAACTTATATAATATGGTGGGTGTTTGAAGCAATGCATCTTATATGATACTTGAATTCTTACTTCTTTCTTTATCAGTTACCCTATTTAGTATTAAAAATATCATAGTTGTTCTTTTTGGTATGCCATAAAACAAAAAAAATGATTTTCAATGTATTCAATAATATTTAATCCAAAATCAATTGCCTTGATGATTCCATGATGAATTTATAATAGTTGATTGGAATTGATAATTAGGTTTAGAAGCATCAAACTATAAATTTTTCCATAAGCCGAGTAGTTTCTGAAACACTCATAACTTCACAAGGTTATCGAATTTTAGGCTTGAAAAAGTCAAGGAAGCATCATGCTAGGTTATTTCAAGGTAAATTTATCTTATTATTCATTTAACTTTTGAAAAAATAAATACTAGAAGTGAATTCATGTTCTAGGTAACTTAATACTAAATTGGTGATGACTTATGGCTACCGAAATTCAATCCCATAATACAAGCGTAGAGAGAACGTTGTATCATGTCACAACTTCAAACACACATAATAGAGACCTTTATGTGTTGGAACCATCTACTCATAGTCATCCAATTTTTCCCTTCAAAGAAGGATTCTAAGATAAATAAATTATTACCCAACAAATTTGGGTTCATCATAGGGCTTTCAGCTATTGTCAACAATAATTAGGTCAATAGATTTATTTTCCACAAAATTACTGATGGTCTACACCAACAATACTTTTCGATGGTTCATGAAAATACTTGCTACATAGTCATGGTAAGGATTTGGAAATTGGAATGACTACATTGCAATTGTTCAGAAGATTATGTGTTAATATTTTTTCTTGGTGATAACTTTGTTGGCATCTGATTTGGCCATTAAATTAGATAAATTAGATAGCTTATATTGTGGTTTCTAATAATGAAGTATTCAAGGATAATAGCTTTATTATTTTACATGAGATAAGTTTGAGTATGTCTACTCTAAAAAAAGGGAAGATTAATTCTAATATTAAACCTATATAACACATTAAAAATCATTTCAGTTTCAACATCAAGAATATTTGTAACTTGTAAATAGTGTCTTTTGTAAGTTTACCTTTACTTATTGAATCACATTGTAAATGGGTGCATTTTTAGTTGAATCCAACACCCTTCATTTGATAAACTTGAATTGTTGTAAAATGGCTCAAATTAATAAAGTATTAGAGTAATTGAACAATCTATTCCTCTCTGCTATTGACAATGCAATCACATTTTACAAATCCACTCTCATCAACATTCTAATATGTTTAGAATATTTAAATGAGAAGTCGAGTTTCTTGAGATCGAATTACAACTCCAAGAAGATGAGTTACAACAAAGGAATCAATATTATGAACTAGTATCTTTTAGAGAAATTATCTATTTGAACTTGAGAAATATTCACATCATCAACCATCACATGATCAGATTAATTATGTTAATTTAGGAGTAGATTCAAATAAAGATGAAGAAGTTTTACTTGCACTTCCAAATTCCATCATCAAACCTTTGGAAGAAATCACCAAAAAAAGCATATAATAGGTCTTGGATACAAAAAGGAAGTGACCTTTCACGTTCCATCTATTCCATACTAATCTACTTTCATAGTACTAGGTTTCTTCAAAACTCATCCACCTACTCCACTTACACATTAGATTCTCAAATTCAAAGATTGTCATTGAGTTGACCACATGGAATATCATTGTTTTTATCTTCACCCTTGTGACCATTTTGGAAAACATGCTCATCATTTGAACAAGTGTTCCAAAATTAAGGCTCATGCAAGAGAAAGGAGTCACATTGGATGGATCATTTCATTTAAATTGTCTTCAAAAACCAAGAAGATATATCAATCATACCATAGAATTCATTCTTAGGTTTTCACACATCATTTAATGGAGAGGTTTTCATCTTTGCACCTTGTATTTGAAAATGGGACCTTGATAGTCAACTACTAGTTTCAATGTCATATATTCAAGTAAGCATGAGCCACAAATAGAAATAGAGCCAAAATTCAGAGCTTAGAGCTAGAGTAAGCCAAAGCCAAAGTCATAGTTGTAGCAAAAGACAGAATCATGTTCCATGAGCACCATTTGGTTTATGGTCCTCCACAAACTACCACGCAATAGAATACTTATCGCTTCTACCATCTCAATAGTTTATGGTCATATTCAAACCACCATTTCAAGAATTTGTGGTCATCTTTAAACCATCATTAGGGAGAAATTCTATTTCATAAAAGACATAAAATTTTATCCATATTTGGAATTTTTCTTATAATTGCTTCATGCCAAGTTCCATAGTCGATGTTCATATTTAAACCATTAGCAGTAGAAGAGTTTAGCTTCTACTACCCTTTGGGTTTTTGGTCTTCCTTAAACTACCACCATTAGAAGACTTCAACTTCTACTACCCATTCAGTTTGTTATATTCCTTAAACCACCATATTTAGTGAGCACATAAAAATATTGGTTATTATCCACCTTCATATATTAGCTATTTTCTTGGACTTGCATACATCCCTTATAATTAAGGTGGAGAATGTTGGAATTGTAATCATTAGGGATTATGTGAATTTGGATTATTCACTTGAGAGAAAGGAAAAAAATCCACAAGTGAACATGAAGATTCATGAGGATTCCAAAAGACCTCTTGGAAGATTAAACCAAAAGTCATAATAAATTGTATTTGTGCATATTACATGAATGAATATTACATCACATGCCTTATCTAATTTGCTTCCTATTTTCATGTGTCTCTAAAAAAATCTTCTAGTTCAAAACCATCGAAGGGATGTAAGAAGATATTTACAACTTGTAGGTTATTATATACATTTTATTGAAAACTTTGCGGGAATGATCACTCTTCTATTTAAATTGACTGCTAAATATACTAACATTTCTTGGGATGAACATTGTTATACTACTTTTGTGACACTAAAAAATAATCTCTTTGTAGCAACAGATCTAAGACCACCAAATTGGTCTCTCCCTTTTCATATATTTGTTGATGCTTTTGACACAATCCTTGCATCGATATTAGGAAAAAGGGAAAATCAATTATCGTAAGCCATTTACTTTGTTAGTAAAAACTGTTCACCTACTAAGATAAACTACGGAGTAATGGAAAATGAAAATTTAGTAGTTGTGCATGCAATCAACAAATCTAGACATTACATCATTGGGTACAAGGTCTCATGAAAAAACCAATAACAAAAGGGAAAATAATGATATGGTTATTATTGCTACAAGAATTCAACATTACTAACTTAGATAGACTTAGAAGGGAGAATGTAGAGGCAAACATTTTTTGTAGGATTCATAACGAAGGTCAAGTAATTATACAATTGACAATTTTCTTGATGAACATTTGTTTTCTATGTCTAGTAACTCTCCTTTTTTTGAAGATGTATCTAACTACCTTACTACAAGAAAATTGCCACAACATTTTTCATCTAGAGAGAAATAGGGGATCATCAGACATAGTGCCTCCTATTTCTAGATGGGACAAGATCTCATACACACTATATATAATGTTGTTATTAGAATATGTTTGCAATGATATGCAATGTATGATATATCGAGAGATTTCCATGAAAGATCGTGAAAAGAACACTTTGTCAACAAGAAAACTACCTACAAAGTCCTTAATTTAGGGCGCTATTGGCCAATTCTATTCAAAGATGCAAAGAAGTATGTTAAAAAACGTGGTAATTTTCAATGAATAAGTTGACTAGTACAATTTGAATAAATTTTCTTAAATCCATAGGTATTCATTAAGCCTTTATAAAAATGTGCTCTAGACTTTGTAGGGCTAATTACTGTAATGTCAAATAGGAAAACAAGAATTTCTATAGATCTAGGAATGTAATTCACATCAATGTTTGTGTAATCCATCACTCAAAAGTATCAAATTATGCACTAGAAATCCTCTCCATGACATCCCCAAGTCAATAGTAAAGTTGAAGGAAACAAAAAATTCATTGAAGTGATCTTTAATAAGATCATTTATTTACATCATTAGGGCTGGGTAGATCAACCTCTTGAGGTATTTTTAACCTATAGGACTACTTGGAGGAACATAGTTGGGAACACAACTTATAATGATCCATAATTATGCAAGAAAGAAACAAAATATATATATGAAAATAAATATAGAGTTTTAATAGAAATAAATATTCATTTCATTAATATCAAAGAAATGAAATATGCTTACATACATAATGGAAATAAACTAGCTCAGGCAATGGTAGCTTATCTCTGAGAAGAGATGTGGTGGCTACATGCCTTTGAACTGTGTTATAATGAGGCTCAAGGGCCTTTTTATTATTTAAAAATAAAAGGAAACCCTAGACAACCAAAACCATAACCCTAAGAAATGGAACACCAAGAGCTGGTGGGCCTCGTTGGGGTTAGTTAGACAATCAACTTCCCAGGGTTGTAACTTGGTCAGATGAACTTCGTTTGGCACACACAATACCTTGTTAGGAAGGTCACTCCGAGTACTACAATATTTGTTGTAGGCCCCTACCTATGGCCACAACCCTATTGCAGACCTCAAAAAAAATTGTTTAGGGGATCAAAACAACTTTGGAAGTTTAGGACCAGAAAAACTGATAAAAATAATATATTGTGTTATAGTCAAGGAAATAGATGAAACCAACTAGAGGTCCATGTGGAATAGGTAGGTGGCCACCAATACCAACCTGTATCATTCCTCCCCCTCATGAAGAAATGGTCGCCATTGTGTGCAAAGCCTCCATGAGGTGAGGAAATTTCTGCTGAACCTAGTCCATAGTGAGCCACTTTCTCTGGTGAAGGAGTTGAACTTCTTTGACAACTAGATATGGATGGATCCTCAACTAGAAAGTGTTCTTGATCTGTGTGCCCATGATCCTATAAGTCATGGTCTATTCGATACAACTTGGGTTGAGCATTGCTGGCGTCAGTTGCTTGGTAATTTCTATTATGTCCAACAATGGGGGAAGGTATGGTTGTAACCGATCGAAATTGAATATTGAGTGCATGCTAGGGAATTGTTGAATAATGAGCTTGAAATCATTGTCTCCTACATCCTTAGTGATGGTTTAAGGCCCATATAAAAGTGGGTGAATCTTGCAGTAGGAACCAGTGAGGTGCGCCTTCTGCAAATGTCACCAAACTTTGTCGCCCACCTAGAAATTGTGTGCCATCATATGTTGGTCATGAAATTGTTTGTAATTATAATTTTCCCTATCCAATTTGTCATGGACCTATTGGAATATGTGCTGAATATGTTCAATGAAGTTGGTAGCTCTATAAGCTTCAGACTGGACATGAGTTGAATCTACCTGGGTAGTTATAAGTGGTATGGAAACATCAATGGGAAATAATGGCTGGAACCCCAACCCCACCTGAAAGGGGTTGTGGCCAGTTGAGCTATGAAGAGATTTTTTGTAGTTGTGATGGACATAGGGGAGGATTTCATCCCATGTGCGTAGATGCTTCGAGTTATACATACACAAGATGTGCATGATAATCCTATTGATAACCTTTGTTTGGCCATCAGTTTGAGGGTGGAAGGTCATGGACATAGTGAGCTTTCTATTGAACAATGAACAGAGGCTTGACCAAAATGTACTTAGGAACCTGTTATTCTTATTTGAGTTAATGGATTGTGGGATACCAAAGTGTACCCATACTCATTCAAGCAAGAGTTTGGCAGTGGCTTCTGATGTGATACTCTTCTTAGAGGCCACTAGAATGGTTATCTTAGAGAATATGTTGACGACTACAAAAACACAGTCGTCGCCATGCTTGTTAGAAGGAAGGCTCGACATGTAATCTTTGGAGATGGATGCCCAGGGCCATCTAGGAGTAGGTAGAGGAATATATAGTCATTTATTCTTCATTCTAGGTTTGGAAATGGCATAAGAAAGGGAGGATCTAATGTAGTTCCCCACATTTTGTCGAAGGTTTGACCAATAAAAATACTATTGCAGCACTGCCATTGTCTTTTCTACCCCAAAATATCTAGTGACCCGACTCTAGTGCGCCTTCCAAATCATCTTGGCTCGCTCGCTTGAAGGAACACAAAGGTGTCCTGGTGGCATAATAATGAATCCTGGAGGTGAAAGTATGGAGCTTTCTTACCTTCTAGGAGCATTTGGTATGTGGTGTCGAATTTTGGATCACTCTTATAAAGATGCAACCATCCCAAAGTCTTGTTTCCATAAGAGTAAAGCATAATGGTTAGTACTGTTAGAAAATTATATATTATAGAGCAATGAAAAACATAAAATATTACAGAAATATAAACATAGAAAATGCATAAAACAAGATAGACACAGATATACATGGTTCACCTAGTTTGGGATACGTCCACAGAGAAACAACCAGTCCTTCTTTTATTATATTATCCAGCAAACTGAAGAGATACATCCTATAGCAGATCCACTATAGCTCCTTCTTCGCTCTCAATCTCCTCTCTTTTCCTCACTCCGAATACAGATAAACATAGATGCATTACAATTCCCTCATATATAGCGAGGGGCTGCCTTTTGGGGTAAAAAACCCTAAATTAAACATAACTTCTTATTATAGACATATTTGGGCACGTCAACCCCAAACTTATATGTCAACAAACTAGGGCTCTTCAACTCCTAAAAGAGTTGTTTTATACCCTAAAAGAACATGGTCATCTAATTACACCATTCCCCAGAAGTTCCACATGAAAAAGCATCTTGAAATGGCCTAAACTGAACCATACTGACTACTCCACTGGCAAGGTGCAACGAATACTGAGTATTACAATGGCCAGGTGCGATGCATACTGTTTGGGCCTTCTATAGGGTGTGATGGGTGAGGATAGACAAATGTCCGAGATAGTTTGCTAGGTGGTTGCTCATGGAATCTTCTAGAAACTTCTCCTATGACACTTGTCTCTCTAAATTCACCCAGGGATGAG
Organism: Pinus taeda; assembly: GCA_000404065.3. Taxonomy (NCBI): domain Eukaryota; kingdom Viridiplantae; phylum Streptophyta; class Pinopsida; order Pinales; family Pinaceae; genus Pinus; species Pinus taeda. The sequence continues at coordinate 455,070 of APFE031399345.1, forward strand.
TAAGAGATCCAAGAAATATCCAAGTGGAACCAATTGTAACAAGTGGAATGACACTAATCAAAACCCCAGAGATGACTCACACCCTTTCACACATCTATAAATGGATCCTTCATCTAAGAGATCCAGAGGCTAGAATATTGTGAATTGCAACGAAGTGTTGATAGTTTGTATTTGAAGAAAAAAGAATTGTATTGTTGGTGTGATCTTGCTATTTCATGAGGTGAAGAGGGATTGATGCTAGGAGGATGATGTTGGATCAAAAAACTGGGTTGTAATTCTCCCTTCTATTTAATAAAGTTCTTCAAGTTTTCTTCCATATGATTGTGCAATTGTGAATGTTATCATTTGTGAATGGTATTGTATGTTCATTATATATCTGATTCTGTAGTGTTTATGTTATAATAGATCAAGATACTTTGATGGTTCTTTGTTACTGTGTTTCTATAGGTACTCTCCAAGCGATAAAAGTATAGAGAGGAGTTGCAAGCTCTGTCAAGGGGGAGAGAGATCAAGCAAGAGATTAAGCGGAAGCTCTAGGTTGGTCCCCTTATCTTTCTCTTATCTATTATGCATAGAAGAAATCATTCAATTACTTTAAATTGCTATTTCTAGGGTAGCTGCCAAACATAGAGGGCTAGTCGATCGAAAACACACTAGTTTTCCCATAAACAAATTGGCAACTCTGTTGGGGAATGAATAGATGTTTGTTGGTTGTTATTGCTTTTTTTATAAACTATAGACAGAGCCTGAAGTCAGCCAAGTAGCCTTTGAACTTCTCTTGCTCTGCAATTGCATAATAGATGAATGTTGCTTCAGTCAATCTCTGGTTTAGTTTAAAAATTAAACATTTGACTTACAAGCATCCTAGATGCTCTTTTGGTAGCTCAGTAACCTCTCAAGACTTTCCTCTGTAATTTTCTCTTTACTGTCCATCATAGCTTAGCTTAACTCATTGAAAACAACTGCACATCTGAGCAAAACCCACTTTAGTTGTGCTCCTTGGCCCATCGCATTGTTTGTCACTGTAAACCAATATGCATCGCACCTCACGAGTGTGTAAAGTGTGATGCATCCTTGCTTCTGTGAAGCCCATGTGCGATGACTGACTGAACCTATTTCCATTCTAGAAATTTGGGGGTTTTGTCCTTGTTTTCAGTATTGTTTAGTTGTTTTGCTGCTCATGAACAATACTTCCTTACTAAAGCCTGCTTGCATCAAATAGATTAGCCTCCATTTGGTTAGGATTAGTAAATTTTTTATGTATTTGTTTATCATTTACAATCCTTTGTCTAAAAGTTGCTTAAATCGATCTGTTGCTTTGGTACCAAAAGTGTCGTAACTGTCGTTTTGTGTCAAAAAGAGAAGTGTCGTGGATTCTTCCTTCCCTGGATATTCAATTGAACTTTTTTGTCATGTATTTGGTTTGATTTGTTTTTATTCAAAGTGTCAAAATCATTTTTTATTCGAAATTGAAAAGTGTCGTTTAGTCTTCCTTTCTCTTTTGAAAAAGAAATCGTCGAAAATGTCGCTTTGAGTAAAATATTTCAGATTTTTGTTACATTCAGTTTTCCTTTTTGGCATTTTTCACATTAAGGGGAATGAAAACAAATACATGCATTTTCATTTGCATTTAGTTTGTGTGTGAAAAATGATTTAGGAAAATGCACTAGTGTGTGCCCTTTGCTCTTTGTTTGAAAGAATTGTAATCTTCTTTCCCTAGTAGCTAGGATTTTCATTGCTCAAATTAAACAAAGATTGTTTATCATTATAGATTGCATTTTAAGAATTTCAAATCAACATCACATGGTGAACCATTGAAAGGAAAACTTTAAACAAGATCAACTCTAAAATAAATTTCAATGAACCTAACAATGCTTTGGAACTTAACACAACACATCTAGAGGTCTAGGCTAGAGACGTGTTCTGGCATCGTAAAAACTAGTAACTATCTTTTTCATCGAAGGTTGGGTGATTTCTCCTCCTTGATACGACAAGTGCTAGCATGGACTTGTGCTCCCCATACTGTCACGTATATATTGGGAGACCACAATAGGCTTATATCCTTTATCCATAGGAAACCAAGTCTACCGCCTTATTGATCGCAATGCACTGAACACAACATTCAGGAAGATTGACTGTCATACACAAGTCCTTGGTAATATCACCAAGGTGTGTACTGCAGTTTCATGATTGGTTTGGTAATCCCTCTGTCTAGATTTTCTAGGGTAGTCACTTTTGTTCCTTTTCGACTCTTTAAAAGAAAAGGTCCATCTGAGCACTTGGCACTTTAGGCTCATTAAAAGTCGAAGGGGACTAGAGTCATCTTTAGCTTTTTCTCAACTCTTAAAAACTGAAAAAGAAAAGCTGTGTCAAAGTGTCTTTAAAATTAATTGAATTCAGAATAACATCATTTCCCCCTTAATTTTGAGTTGATCAAGTAATCCGCAATCGCAGAAGAAAGTCAATCGAAACCCCGTCGTTCGCGGAGACTAGCGAGTCAACCGTCTTTGACTCAGGAAGCAAAGCCAATCTGGGCAAAATGGTCTCATTTAACTGAGTCCAATTCATTTGGTTTATTTGAAACTTTTGTTTCAACATCGTTAGAGACTACAGTTACTATGATCATTTTTGGTACATCTACCTTTAGAAAAGAAGTTCTACAGTTACAAGAGGACATTAGAACTAATCCTAGTGTAACAATAGACACTTTTATACCTGAAACAACTCCATCTAGAGTTGATGCACAACCCATCTTAGTTCAAACTGAAGCTACATTTGAATCAATAGTTGTTCAAGAACCTCCCTTTGAAACTAAAGTTCACATACCTGAACATCTAGAAGTTGAGTTTCAGAATTCAGAAGGTGTCACCCCTCCAGTATCTATCACTGCAGAATCTATACCTTCTTCGGTTCTAGAAATATTTTACAAGCCTGACGGTCTACCTCTTCCACCTGGTCTGATTGCTATAGAGGAGATAGTAGAGGATCCTCCATCTAGTACCCTGTTACATTTTGGAACTGGGATTCATTTGTATCCTTCTACTCATGAGTTGAGTTCTTTTAATCATCCTTCATCGCAAGTTCTTGTCGAATCGCCAGGAAATCTTCTGGATAGACTAAACATGTCTGAGCAACCATCAACATCTAGGAGTGTGTCATCTGATACAGCTACATCATAACTTCCTGCTGCCATTCCTACAATGTTTGTTGGTATACCATCTATTCCGGTTAGTTATCAATCACTAGTTGGATTTCACTCAGGGGATGCATTGACCACATGGTTTGCTCCTATTTATTCATCTAGAGTCCCATCTTATATTTCTTATGTTGAAATTCAGTAATTTGATCTTGCAAACCAGTATCAATTTGGGTAGACTAGTCTTCAAAGACCGGTATATCCTTTAAACACTAGACTACGACCATATGGAGGGCAATATGGTTTTTCGTTGTTCCCTCCCGGGGAACAATCATATGATATTTTACAACAAAATTCAGGTCAAACTGGAATTACATCCAGTGGTTGGGTATCAATATTGCCACAACAACCAGGGGTTGTATATTCAATGCAACTGATTCAACCTGTGTCGAATATTCCCACTACACCTACTATTGTGACTGTGTCACAGGTACACGCACTGCCTATTGTGTCTCAACCTCAAGTCTCTCAAGTTGCAATACAATAGCCTCTTATCTCTATGGCTCAATCGCAACCTCAAGTTAGTGCTCCCTTATCTAGAATGACTGAAGCTCAAACGGGTGTTCTCACTCCACATCTTAGTCAATCTTCCATTATTGGGTAATAGCAAATGGTCCAACAACCATGGCTGGTACAATACCAACAACCGCAATTCCAGCAAACCCAACCTCAGTTTGGCCTTGATTTACAACTTCAAACTAGATTTGGTCAATATCAAGCCTACCGAGGACATGAGCAACAAGGCTTTGTAGGTAATGGACAGCCGCATTTTCAAAACAGTTATCAACAACCACACTGTATGTTAGGCCCCTATACTACTAGTGTAACCCGTTATTGTTATTAGTACAACCCACTTATTATGTTGATGTACCCATGTAGTGCCCATATTGTTACTATTGTGCCCCATAGAAGCCCACTATTGTTATTATTGTGCCCTTACATTATTATTGTTATGTAGGCTATGATTATGTTATGACCCCTTAGACTCCTATATATAGAGAGGATTTCTTTTCATTTGAATCATCGAAGAATTGTTCATTTATGTAATGTAAAGGAGGTTGCCCCCTCAAAGAGGCTGAATTCTAAGCTGTTGATCTATCTTTTCTATCTTTTCTTGAGCTGGTTTCATAACATTTTGTATCAGAGCTTTGGATTCTAGGGTTTTGCTGCTCCAAACAAGACATCTTGGCATTCTCGCTATAACTTTTTTTCTGCGACGTGTTGGATACCTATACCAATAGGTTTCATATTTCATGATTGGCAAATTCAAATGCCAAATATGCTCTGCTTTGCTGATACAAAGATCCCATATTTACAAGGCAAGGTGTGTACATGCCTTCATGTTTACTAAATTTTGATGGATGGTCCAACAGTCTAATCTGGATCATGCCATGTTTCAATTTTCTGTTGTAGAATAGAGAAAGAAGTCTTCCCAAACTGTTTAATCTTAGCAGATCAATAGTTAGGTAGAGAAACTAAGGTTCCCAACTGCTTAACCTGGGGCCTTGGAAGCAATAAGGGTAGTGTTAAATAGGCAATCAAAAGAAAAAGCCAATGGAAAAGAAAAGGCACATAAGGGTCTGCAAATCCAAGTGCACCCTCCAAGAATAAACAAAAAATGTTAGGCAAGTAGATGGGTAGGTAGATGGGGTTGCAGAAGTGGTATTCTTTTCAAACTGAATCTTGCTGGTCAAAATAAGGAAAACAACACAATGGAGCATGTCTAACTTCCTTTTCTCCTTGTTTTTACACTCATTACTAACATCCCTATACCAGTTGTGTTTGTGAAAGAATTCAAGGTTTTATGTTGGTTCTGGTTTCCTAAGAGCCACATTTCTTGTGCAAAATTCTTTTCATTTTGATCTACTCCCTAAGCTAAGTGGTTTTCAAATAAACTTAGTAATATCACTCCTAATTCACCTTTTCACTCCATATTAACCCCTAACTTCTATTATCTAAATTCCCTATGTCACCCTTTCCCTACTATTATAACACCATGGTGTATAAACCCCAAGCATTCTATAAATATTCCCCCCTGGCATTATAGCCACATGTTCACTACTAGGGAATCAAATTGACATTTGGTCAGTTTAAGAACCCCAAGCCTTACCTCTTTTCCTCCTTCAGAAATCATTTAACCTATTCAACCCTTCATTTGCTAAAAAACCTTGTAAAAACCCATTTTCACCCTTAACCCGCTCAAATGGCAAAATTACATAAAAAACCCACTTTTCTGACTTATCCAAAGTCTTGGAGATATGCGCGATTTTATAAAAAAATACATTGAAAAACCATGCAAACTCGCAATTTTCCAAAGTCCCGCCGGGCACGAATTTCAGGAAAAATCAATATTTTATTGCCCGCCCGACGCCGTATCGTCCGGACAAGTCATTGACCTGTTGACCGTCCGATCGGGCGCATTTCATCCAACGGTCCACATGCATATCGGACCGGCCCCGACGTCCGTAAGTTAGCCTCCGATATCTGTCAGAGGGTGACGTCAGGCCTCGGCCACGCGTCGCCCCCACAGCGGATCGGAGCCCCCTCTGACAACTCCACTTCCGTATGAAAAGTGGTGCGATATCATACCGCCTAAGGTTTCCAGTTTCCGCCAATCCACCTTGCCAGCATCACTGCTACGTCATCGCCGCGTCCGCGCCCCCGTCCGCCATTGCTCCACCTGTCCGCCACCTCACCATCCCCGTGGACCACTCATAAGCCGCCACGTCACCTGATGACGTCATGCTGACATCATCCGACCTTGACCCCACCCGATGACGTCATGCTGACGTCATCCGAAAAAGGCGCCAATGTTCCAAAAAATCCATATTTTGGCCAAAATTTCGCGTTTTTTGCACTTTTTGCAAAAACGACTGTGTTGTCTTCTGCATGTATTTTACGTCCAAGCTCACGCCAACCTGCTGAATTCGACCTGGAGACCATCGGTGCGCCAACCCACCTGCATTTGTGACCAGGACTGTCAGTGTACCAGGTATTTATCCCTGTGAATCCTCTCTGCGCCTGGTTTTGTCTGCAAATAGCCTAAATTAACTTAAAACACAGAAAAAACACATAATTGATCGGCAAATCCTCTGTGCCTAGTTCCCATTTGAAGTCACAAGGTCGAAATTCACCGGCTAAGCCTTGTTTACCAAAGCTTTCACAAAACCTGCATTCTGTTCGCGCAATCGTGAACAGGGAACCCGAACTACACCTAGTTACCGTGAAAGAGTCTGGCAAAGACAAGTATTTGCCTTTTTTAGTGCTTTGTGCAGTATTTCAATTGCTGCAATTGACCCTTCTATCCTCTGTTTCTCAATAAATCACCTCTCCTTCCAAGAAACGCTCTTCTCTGTTACTCTGCACAGTAACACTAATTCACATATCAAGCAGAGTTTCAAAGTAACCATGGATACACCAGTAGCACCTGTGGCCCTCAATGTTGCCCCTTTAAATGCCCCTCAGAGAGAATTGGAGTGGCAGGCATTAGCAGATTTGGATTATCAAATCTCAGAGGAATTTCTAATGAAAAGCAAGTTCCACATCCACCTGTTAAATGAACTAAAGGCCAAACATGAGACTAGAACAGATGTATTGGGCATTTGGGATTCCTTCCTCCCAATCTTCAAGCTTCCTCAGGTCAATCAATTTCCTGACCTAATTCACCTATGTGCTGATGGTTATGATGCCACTCAGAGAGCTGTGCTTGACCCTTCAGGCTCAGTTGTTTTCTATATTACCCCTGAGGCCATCAGAGAGATGCTGCAATTCAAGACTGAGAAGAAATTGGTTCCTTTATCTTTGTTTGATCTGATAAATCAAGGAGCTAAGATTTTGACAGATGCTCAGATCACCAAGCTGAACCAACTATATATTAAATCTGATATTGTGCAGTACCCTCCCATTTCTCATGTTTACCTCAACCCATTGGGCAGGGACCTTGCAGATATGATCAGTCCCATTCTGGGTTATAACTCAATTGAGTATATTGATGAAACTGTACTGGTAATGATGCTCATGTTTTCCCCTGGCAAAACTCCAATCTGCTATGACTATGCCACCTATATATCAGACAAAATGCATGAGCAATTGATGAACCTATCAAGGGAAAGGGTGTTCAGATACTCCTCCTACATCTACCACTTGATTTTATACTATCAACATGAGAAATTTTCTTTTGCTATGAAAAGAGTGGATGCACAAGGAAATCCAAGGTCAGTAGTGTATTGGACCTCAGCTATTCACTGCACACCCTATTCTCCATACACTTACTGTGAGTTTATAGACCTTTTTATCCACCCAGCCATGTCTCTGCTCTTGAGCTCACCTCCTCCAAGACTAACTGATGAGATGCAGAGGATCCTTCAGTTGTCCAAGGTATACAGCATTGGGGATTGGTATTTTTACCAAAATCACACCGTTATTAGAATATACGGTTGTGAGTTACCCCCATACAGACTGCCCAAATATGTGCCTATGAGGTTGTTTGCCCTTGAATACTTCAGGCAGTTTGGGAATGCTGATGTGAAGAATTTTTCAGGCAAAGGAAAGAAAGCACAGCTGAAGGTAAAAAACCAATTGGGCCACTTTGTTTATAACAAAAGGGAGGAAGGCTGGCAAGAGGCAGACAGAATGCTAGAAGGCCTTGGCCTAAAGACCAGTTTCCTCTGGAAACCTTATGACCCCAATCACTTCATAACCTTAAGAAGGGTCAAGTATAGGCTGTCCAGTTATGACCATGTGAGGTTGCCTCACATAGAAAAATATGCAAATCAAACAAAATGGAAGAGAGGCACCTTAGAGGAACCTGTCACACAAGAAGAATTAAATGAAAGAGCACGAAGAAATCTCCTAAAGATGGCTGACTTAGAACTTCCTGCACAGGTATTTACTCTTACAAGCACTCAAGTGGGAGTAGCTGCCTCATCCTCCACAGCACATCAGAAGGAAGTCAAAGCTACAGATCAAACCTCTAGCAAAGGCAAGGAGAAAGAAATGGAGCTAGAGCGGCCACTTCTGGAACAGGTACAACAGCAGGAAGCATAGCAACAACAACAAGTACAGCAGCCAGTGCAAGAAGAGCAAACAACAGAGGCCTCAATGGTCACTGAGCAGCAGCCACCACAAATGGTGCCTCCAAGGCAAAAAACAAGAGTTGAAGCTTCAATCCTCCAAACCCCTCAAAAGGAGGACATAAGCAGGAAAAGGGACAGAGAGACTCCCCTCACAACATCAACAACTCAAGGGGAAAAGAGGCAAATATTGAATCCTTTTTCAGAGGAAGAAATGCCAATAGGGCAATCTTTGTGCATGGGCCCACCTAGCATGGAGGCCTCTGCAAGTTCCTTCCAGTAGGAACAAGAGAGGACAACAGGAGGTGAACAAAGCATCAAGCAGTAGTTCAAGGACATAAAGAAGAGGAATGAGCCCATAAGGATACAATTATATAATCATCTGTTGAAAATGGCTCCAACCAACCAGCAAAGACTTATGTCTGCCTATGATGTCCATGAGGGCAAGATGATTATGAGCCACTTCATGCCAGCTGTGATGCAGCCACAGCCAGCTGCAGACTACATCAGGACCAACCTTGAGGTCCTTGCCAAGGACATCCACCCAATGGATCAGATAGAATTACATAAGAAAACGGGTGAGATGGTATATGCCTCCTTGGCAGATAAAACATTGGTGAATTACAGGCTAGAAAATAGCCTAAATAATACAACTGCCCAACTTGAGTTGGAAAGAGCATCCTGTCAAGCAAATGACAATAGATTCAAAGCTTTGGAGAACATCATAATAGAGCTTGGGCATGATCCCAAGGATGTCAAAGTTGTGCAGGAGCTGTTGAAGCTAAGGGATGCAGATATGGCAGCATTAAGGAAGATGATCAAGATCCCAGTAACTCTTCATCCCCAAACTGAAGAATTTGCCCAGCTGAGACATGACAAGAATGCAACAACTATGCTAGTGTCACTATATAAACAGCTCATCCTTACACAAGAAAAGTTGGGAGAATCAGAAGCTGCACTGCAGGCAGCATTGCAATAGAAAGAGGCAGGCCAAACTTCTCAGCCCCCTCCAGAAACAATCAATCTGGAAGAAGCTCCTCAAACCACTGCCCCTCCCATTCAGCAGACAGAGCAAACATCACCCTCTACTTCAGCACCAACAACAGAGCAGGCTCAAAGCCTTGACATGCAGAAACTCAGGAATGAAATTCAGGTCTTGGAGGCCCAAATGACAGACCTGAGTCAAGCCAAAGAAACTTTGTCTAAGGTCAATGAAAGATATGATAAATCCAAGAAAAACGTAGCTGAGAAAGAAAGAGAGATAAAGACTCTCAAAAGGAGGATAAATGAGCTAGAGAAAGATCTCACACTTGATAAAGTAACAGCTGAGCTCAAGAGAGTCCTATGGGACAATATTGGCCAATCCATCACTGACCAGCGGGAATATATTGAGGCTATTCATGAGCAGATGGGGCTCATTGGAAAAGCACATAGAGAAAACCAAAGAGCAAGGGCATTTCTAGGCAATATGCCTGAGGCTTCCCCTAGAATGATTAATGTGCTTAATCATAGAACAAGTTCTGAGCTGGCCACAATGGGAATTACCAACAGGACTGAGACCATTTCGATGGTCAAAAGGGTTCTAACACTAAGAACCCTGGTACAGACATTAGAGAGAAGAAGCCAGGATATGCAGACAAACATTAATAAATTCATGGACAAGTTTATAGCATTGCAGAACAGAGGTCTTCCTAGCTTAATGGGTAGCTCAGGAAGACTACTTTCCCATGAAAATTATGCCAAGAGGGTCAACACCTTTGCTACAAATCAGATTGCAGAAAAGCCCAACACTTCAGCAGAATCAGGGCCAGCATCAGGACAGAATCTCTACAATAGGGTAGAGAGCTTATTTTTTATCATGAATGAAATCAATCACTTGTTTGATGCGCCTCCCAATTTCTATAAATATACAGAGGCAGATGAGACTATAGAGGCAATTTTAAGACATCAATTGCCCACACAGGA
>APFE031399348.1:0-66408 GCA_000404065.3 Pinus taeda
ATGGTCGGATTCATTTCTTATTTATCTAGGCTTTTTTCCTGGAGTATATCCTCTTCTTTTGACCTTTCTTGCTCCTTTTCGTCTTCCTCTTCACAATCTATGTAGAATAATTTCTTCTCAGCACACTTATGACCTTTAGTGTATTTGCTATCACAACTGTAACAAAGCCCTTTTGCTCTTTTTTCTTCCAATTATTGTGGTGTCAACCTTATAGTTGTGGAAATACTAGGGGAAACAACACTTCCGTCTTTATAGTTGTGAGTGGTATGCTTCCTGGTTGCCATAATTTTGCTTTCCATTTTTCTTGCTAACCTGAATGCCTTCTCTAATGAATCAGGTTCCCAAAGGCGAACATCATGTTGGATATTATCCTTTAAAGTCCCTATAAACACATCAATACTATGCTCCTCTAGAATATTTTTTACCCTTATGTTCAATTTTTGGAACTCCTCAATGTGCTCCATTATTGAACCCTTTTGTTTGAGACTTATCAATTGGCTAAAGAAAGTGTTGTTTTTTTTATCCTCATAATGTGCTATCAATTCTTCTGTAAAAATTGCCCAAGTGATAAATTGTTTACGAGAGCAAAGCCATTGATACCATACAAACTAATTTGGTTCAAAATATAAAGTTGCAATTTGTACCTTTTTTGTGTTTTTCACATTATTGAGATCAAAAAATTGCTCCAGCTATCCATGTTGCGGGATCCTTGCCATCAAACTTCCTCATGTTGATTTTGGAATATGGTGGGTCTTCGATCCAACATTAGAGTCTATGAAATCATGATTAACATTTATTTTGTTTTCATCACGAGTTTCCTTTACTACCCTTTCACCATTAGGAAGCATTTCTTGTAGAAAGTTTGTTAAATCTGTCTTCAAATCTTCCACACCTGTCTTCAAATCTTCCACGTTTGTCTTCAAATCTATCTTCAAATCATCCATCTTAGCTTCCACGTCAATAATCTTAGCTTCTACACCTTTCCTTAAACAGTCCATCTTAGCTTCTACACCTTTCTTTAAACCATCCATCTTAGCTTCTACATCTTTCTTTAAACCATTGATCTTAGATTTTGTTCCTTTTTGTGCAAGTGACAGTTGTTGCACTTGGTGTTGTAATTTTGATATATCATGTTGCATTTCTTCCTCTTCTTCATGAGTAATGCTAGAGCTTTCAGGTTTCTTACTAGGTGTTTGGATTTTATTTCCTCGGGGCATTAGTTACCGATAATAATGCTCTACTATGCCCTTTGAATTTCTTCAAAATAAATTTCAAACCAATCTTAAGCAAAAATTTAAAAGAATCTACACACCTTTCTTCATTTTGTAGGAGCTAGATATTGCCTCTGATGTATCTCTGTACATTCAAATCAACCAGTTCTAAAATTGTGACCTGCAGTAGCCCTCTGTGTCCTCTTTCCAATGCCACCAGTCTGATCTAAATTGGATTCTCCAAGGAAGAGTTATGTGAAATCTCCCACAGTGACCTGAATTTAGACTAGTTCAGTAGAGCAAACTTGTACGACGTGCCACGAGTCACTGTTTCGACCTTTGGCTCTGAAAAATATACAAAAGAAACCACAATCCGTCCTCTTTCTATACCTTACGAGATTTTAATCTGATGCTCAGAGAGAAGGTTATGACGATTTTCCCTAGGTCACCAGTTTCGAATGTAATTCAAGAGTCTACAAAAATACCAACTTCCTCAGATCATATCTCCGTAAATATAGTGGGAAAATCTTTGAAATTCAGACCCGAGCTTCCGTGCGATGTCTCCTAGATTGGGTTTTTTTTTAGCTTCTGAAATGTTGTAAAAAAAACGTTATAGCACAAATTCCACGATGACCTGTTTGAAGTAGTGAAACCCTAGAATCCAAATCTCTCATACCAAATGTTATGGAACCAACTCAAGAAAAGATCGAAAAGATAGATCAATGCCTTAGAATTCAGCCTCTTCGAGGGGGAAACCTCCTTTACATTACATAAATGAACAATTCTTGGATGATACAAATGACAAAACCTCCTTTCTATATATAGGAGTCTAAGGAGTCACAATATAACCTAGCTGACCTAACAATAATAATATAAAGCCACAAAAATAACAATAGAGGGATTCTATGGGGCACAGTAATAACAACATGGGGATAATAGGGGCACAAAAATATTAATAAGGGGTACAATTACAATAGTAATGGGGTAATCACTAGTATTATAGGGACCCAACATACACAGCTCAACAACATACCAAAAAAATGACTGACTATTTTGAAATATATGATATTGATGCTGATGATATTAGAATGAGGATATTTGTCCAAAGTTTAACAGGTGAAGTTAGAACTTGGTTTAGGGCTCTAAGAGAAAATAGTATAAATGACCTGGAAGCCCTGTATACACAATTTTTAGATCGTTGGGAGAAGAAGAAAGATCCTTCGCAGATCTTACCTGAATATGAAAACATTAGGAGAGGAACTCAGGAAACTGTGCAAGATTACTGCACTAGGTTTAATGTTGTTTACAATGAAATTCCTTAAAACCTCATACCCCCACCTTACTTAGCCCTGATCAAGTTCCCAGGTGGATTTTATTCGGATGTGGCTTTTCAAATAAGGGAAAGAGCCCCCAGAACTTTAGAAGAAATGGAAAGTATAGTTGTCAACATTGAGGCTAATTTGATATCAAAACGTGCCAACGCTAGAAGTGAAAGAAAGATACCACTGAAAGAAGAATCTTCACCTATGGAACAAAAATTGGATGATATAATCAAAGGAATGGAAGGACTAGGGGATAGAGTGGAGACAATAGAAACAAAATCACCTTGGGAAGGTCAGCAGGCCAATACAGGGAGGAATCAAAATTTCTAAAAAAACCAAAATCTAAACACTAGGAAAGCTACCCCTGATTAGAACATTAGACTCCCTTTCCAACAGAATTACATAGAAGCTTTTAGCTCCCAAGATCCTCCTGAGGATACTAAAATAAATCTAATGGGATTTAACAATAAAGGAGAAGTGTTTTTAACTCAAGAAGGTCAAGAGGTTCATGTTCTCAAACAATTTCAAACCCAGTCAAGAGAATCGTTTGATTTTAGGGAGGGACATGACACAACTATCTACGAAGTACACGAAAAGTATAATTTGAGAAGTAGAACAATTGATGTCCCTGATAACAACAAACAAAAAGGTCCAAAACAACCAACCAAAGCTAAAGTAGTACCTCCGCGTGTAAAAATTTTGTCTACACATTGCAATAACCCCTCTAATCAAATAATAGAAGATATATGTGACAATCAACAGAGTAATATAGACTCTTCCATCCCCCTTACCTCTAAGGTAGCTGTGGAAGAACCTCCACAAGTTAATCTAGGAGAAAATGTAAATACTAACCCTACTCATGAAAAAGACAAAAACACTGAAAATCGAGAAAATAGAGAGAATCCAACAATTCGAAACACTAAAGCTCAAACTGAAAAACCTTTCAATTTGGAAGTCGAAGTAGGCAAATTAAAGGTAGTTGTTCCACTATCCAAATTAGCTAAACGTGATGACTACTAAGAACAAATCAATAGATAACTTGAAATCACTGGAACCGAAGATTTTGTAAATGTTTTTGATGAGCAACCAGAACTAATCTTCGGCCCTGAAGTGAATGGGAAACATCTAGAAGGAAGTGTGCCTCCCTTCTACGTGAGTTTAAATATTCAAGAAAACATCCTCCACAATGCCATGATTGATTATGAGGCATCTCACAACTTAATGCCCAAATCTGTAATGGAGAAATTAGATCTTGACATCACTAGACATTATAAAGATCTATTTTCTTTTGATTCTAGCCAAGTGAGATGTTTAGGGTTAATAAAAGACCTATGTGTTTCTTTAGTTTAGTACCCTAATAAAACAATCTTGATGGATATAGTAGTAGCAGATATTCCTCCAAAATTTGGGATGTTGTTATCCAGGTCCTGGAGTTCTAAACTCCAAGGATCACTATAGTTGGACATGTCTTATGCTACTATCTCTATTTTCGGCCAATCTAAGAAGATATATCAAGAGACATTAACGAAATATGTAGTAAGTAGCTAGGAGAAACCATAAAATTTCCCTATCTACTTAGTACACTAAGATATGGATTCATTTATTCTATATAATGCTGAAATTAGTCCTGCCAACAATGAAAAAGTTTTAATAGCAGAACCAAAAGAAATTGAAATAGGAGAAACAACTGTTCAGATCCAGGAAATCTCAGATACAAATGACAAATCAGATGACAAAGGTAAACTTGATTGGAATGAAAAACTAAAACCCCCAGCTAAACAAATTCCCATTACCCCTGACACTGATTATGTCCATGAAATTCTCTGGCACTTAGAGTTTGATGATTCAGTAAATAAATTATGGGTAGGGGCAGGAATTTGGGTGCATAACTTAGAAAATGACCATGCTGAAGGTCATGCCTACAGGCTAAATTTTAAATGCACTAGCAATATGGCAAAGTATGAAGCTCTTTTGCTAGGATTGAAAACTATAAAAAGGTTAGGAGCAATTAGAGTTTTTGTTATAGGTGATTTAGAATTAATTATTAATCAAATTAAAGGGAAATACCTAACTAGAGATACTAGATTAGGATACTATAGGGGAATAGTTATAGAGATTCTTAATACCTTTTTGGAAACTTAGCTTGTTGTAGTATCTAGGAAGCACAACTTACATGTTCATAGTCTGACCATGTTTTCCCATACTTGTAAATTACCTTTTGAGCCTAACTACCAGTTCACTGTCGAAATTAGGCATAGGCCAACTATCCCTGACAATGTAAAGAACTGGCAAGTTTTCGAAAATGATGATAAAATTAATAACTTTCTAAATTTAGATAGTGAATTTTTCATAGTCACACAGATATTGATGCTACTAAATAGATAGATGAAGTAGATGCCAACATTATGTAAGACAGTTCAATTCAAATGTTTCATCCCACAACTTTCACCAAACAGGAAGTTCAAGACTAAAAGAGATGGACATTGATTAGATAAATGAAGAGGAAACAGAGGTCATAGATCTAAAAGACAGTTACTTGACTAAGGGATTAACTCCTACAGAGGACCTCTTCGACTCCAATGACATTCCTAAGAAAAGAAATATGGAATCACTAAAGGCAGACATTGAAGAATATAACTTAGGAATAGAACAAAATTAAAAAATAGTAAAACTATCAAAGTCGTTACCTCCTGACCAAAACTTAAAATATGTTGAAATCATGAGAGAATTCGAGGATGTCTTCAGCTGGAGTTATGAAGACCTGAAATCATATGATACCTTAATAATTCAACATACCATACATTTGAAGGAAGACCAAAAACCATTCAAACAGAAACTCAGAAGAATCAACCTTGTATTACTACCACTAATTGAGAAAGAGATTAAACATATCTACGAGGTAGGGATAATTGCACCTATAATATTTTCAAAGTGGGTATCTAATTTAGTACCTACTAAGAAGAAAACGGGTGAAATTAGACTACGTGTAGATCTAAGAAATGTAAAAAAAAATTCTTTAAAGGATAATTACCCTTTACCTAAGATGGATCACATTTTTGCAAAGGGTAGTGGAAGCCTCTAGGATTTCACTCTTGGATGGATTTTCAGGGTATAACTAGATTTTAGTTCACCCTGATGATCAAGAAGAAACTTCCTTTACCACACCATGGGGTACATTTATGTATATTAAAAACACATGAGCTACAATTTAGAGAGCAATGGACATTGAATTTTCTAAAGAGATTCATGATTTTCTTGTCATATATCTATATGGCTTAACTGTTTCTTCTAAGTCAGATAAGCAAGATTTAGATCATCTCAGATAAGTGTTTCTCAAATGCAAGAAATATGGTATCTCTTTAAATCCTAAAAATTCTTTGTTTGGTCTTGAAGAAGGTAATCTCTTAGGGAACATTATCTCAAAGGATGGCATTTGGATTGATCTTGCCAGAATAGAGGCAATTTTGTAGATGCCTCATCCTAGAAGTATCAAGTAACTTCAAGCTTTCTTAGGAAAGATAAACTTTTTTTGAAGATCCATATCTAATTTAGCATAATTAATTGGGTTACTCAATAATATGTTAAGAAAGGATTCAAGTATAAAATGGATAGTAGAAGCCAAACAAGCATTTGAAGAAATTAAAATGGCTTTGACCAAAACATTAGTCCTTACAAGTCCCCAGTTTGATAGAGATTTCAAAATTTTTTATTTTGCCTCAAAGCACACTATAGCAGTTGTTTTACTACAAAAGGATGACTAAGGATGTCAGAAACCCATAGCCTTTTTTAGTAAAGCACTTAGAGATGCATCACTGAAGTACAAAATCGTGGAAAAACAGGCATTTTCACTTGTTAAAGCAATTAAGGACTTTAGAGTTTACATATTGTATTCTCATGTGGTAGCCTATGTACCAAATACTGTTGTCAAAGACATCCTAACTTAGGATCAAACTGAGGGCAAAAGAGGTAAATAGATTGCTACCATTTTAGAGTATGATATTGAAATAAACCCTGCAAAATTGATAAAATGACAGGGATTGGCTAAACTCATGACTAAAACAAACTGCTAGGCCCCGGACATAAATGAATTGGACAACAAATAGGAAACAGTGACTCCATAAATCATCCAGGCCTTCTTAGATTCACCTTGGTATACTGATATAATCTATGTGTTACAAAACCTGCAGGGTCCTCCAAGGTTGTCCAGAACAAAAAGTAGATTTTTAAAGATGAAAGCTTTAAAGTTTTGCATTTTAGATAGTGTTCTTTTTTGGAAAAATCATGAAGGAATCTTATTGAGTTGTTTACTAAAGAATGAAGCTGACAAGACACTTCAATATTTTCATGCAAGAGACTATGGTGAACAACTCTACTGGAAAACGAATGTAGATAAGGTATTAAGGGCTAGTTTCTATTGGCCAACCTTGTTTGCTGATGTGAAATTTTTTTTTACCTCTTGTCATAAATGCCAAATATTTGAGGGGAAGAGAAAAGTATTACCTTTACCCCTAAAACCCGTCTTTGCTAAAAAACCATTCGAACAATGGGGTCTTGACTTCATTGGAGAAATCCACCTTCCCTCCTTTGGCCAACATAAATGGATAGAGGCCATACCTTCTAGACAGGCCACAAATGCAGTAATCATAGGATTCCTAAAAACCAACATATTATCCAGATTTGGCTACCTCACAAAATTAATAACACACAATGTTGCAGCCTTTAAATCAAGGAAGATGATCAGTTTTTGTAATAAATACTATAGTACCATAAGCCATTCAATAGCCTATTACCCACAAGGAAATGGGCTAGCTGATTCCTCCAACAAAAGCCTTATCAATATTATTAAGAAACTATTGGAAGAAAACAAAAAAACCTGGCATCAGAAACTGATAAATGCACTATGGGCAGATAGATTGACAACTAAAAAATCCATTGGCACTAGTCCTTATGAATTAGTCTATGGCATGGAGGTAGTATTCCCTTCATCATTGGGAGTTCCTATTATGAAAGTACTTCAGGAAGCTCAAGTGGAACCCAATGTTATCCAAAGGAGGATGAATCAAACCATAAATTTGCAGCAGACCAGAGAAGAAGTGTATCAGAGATCCCAAATATGGCAGGAAAAGCTTAACAAGATATTTGATAGAAGAACTAAAGAAGAAGATTTCCACCCTAGAGACAAAGTGATGAGATGGGATTCCAAAAGAGAGGACAAGGGGAAACATGGAAAGTTTGACTTCCTATGGAAAGGTCCATATATTATCCAGGCTCTACAAGGAAACAATACATATTATTTGAAGAATTTGGGTGGTACATCATCAGAGGAAGGGACAATCAATGGTTGAATGATAAAACATTAATTTGATCCTACATATTAATTTTACCATGATGATTAACATGTACATACTATATCCTTTGTAATGTCGAAGTTTTGATTGGATAATGACTTTTGGAGTTAAAGCCTAAATAGAAGGCCCTAAGCCTCAGAAGTATCATTTTCATACATATAATAAAGCAACATGAAAAAGAAGATGGTAGAATATAGTCAAAGTTATTTACACGCTATCCGATCTACTGTTCTTGAATTTTCACCAGGAAAAGCCATCCCCAAGTGGAGCCAGTGTTAGACCCCTATACCAATAGGTGCCATATGTCATGATTGACTTAATGAGCTCTGTAATATGTTCATACCTTTTCTTGTTGCAAAGGTTTTCCATATTTTCAAAAAATCAAAATATTTAAAAAAATGTAAAGAGAGTATACCCTAAAAGAAAAATCAAACGGTAAAAAGAATAAAGATGGTCAAAAATGAAAGAAAATGAACCCCAAACAAAAAAAGACTAGGAAAGTGTGCAATTTTAAATGCCGCTACTTTTTTCATTTATGTAATAAACAATTGTGTACAGTTTGTTACTTATGCCACAATTCATGAATAGTCAAATGGTTTAAATTTGGCTCATTCATCTTTCAATTTCATGTTGTAGAAATAGAGAATAATTATCTCACCAAACAGTGTAATCTTGACAGATAAGTAGATAGGTGGAGTAAATAAAAATGAGCTTAACAGTTTAATCAGAGCCCTTGGATGTAATAAGTGTAGATTTAGATAGAAATCATTATGTAAAAGAAAAACAATTTGAAGAGGGTTTGCCAGTTTAAGTGCACCCGAATAAAGAAGAAAAAATGCTAGGTTAAAGTAGGTAGGGTAGGTAGATGATGTTGCAGAATCATGTGTGATGGATAATGTCTCTAGATGTGTTAATATTTCATTTTTAGTCATAAGGCAAAGGAATACACTACATTGAAGACATCAAAAACAAATCAAAGTCACAATGATTAACTCCCATTCTCATTTTCTCTAATCATTCACTAATTTCCCCTAAGCACTAAGTTATTTGCTAAATTTTAGGGGCTTTCTCTGACTTCTGGATGGACCAGACCCTCGACCCAATAATTTCAAAATCCTAAGTACTTCAAACCATCATTCATTCACTTTCATAAGTCTTTTCCTAAGTAAAATCCTATTTTACTTAGGAAAAATACACAATATTACATAAAACCCCTTTTTTCCACTTAAGCCTAAGTTAAATGTACACTCTGACATTTTACTTAGTGCTTTTTATTACATTGTTTCATATTAATTTATAACTTATATTATATAACTCCTGAAAAAATTTCACCCTTCCCCTTATTATTAAATATATATAGAAATCCACAAAATGTTATATATCTTGCCCTAGGTTAAATATAACCATAATGAGTGTTAAAATCGGATTAATCGGTTAATCATTGATTCATTAAGAAACTAAATCTCCCGTTCCATTAGCAAGGAATTCATTAACCCTCACAGTTAATTAAGAACCTCCCCGACCTATCAGAATCACCCAATACAATTAATTAACTGTTAATTATATTTCGCCCACCGCAGTTAAAGCTCTTTCGTATCACGTCACTCGTCCCCATCTAAGTGCGCCCCATCATTTGATGATTGTTATTGATATAACGCGACCCTTGGTGACCGCACATTAACGTGTGATCACTCAGCGATTTTTACACCGTACACCTGCCACGCGTCAGACAATCCATGGAATCGCTGGCTCCTAGTCGAATACCACCCGATCGTAAAAGCAATGCGACACCATACCACATACCGCCCTCTGCATATGACAAACTGTCATGACTAGCTTACATTATTCACTCGAAAAATAAACAATCCTTTTCAACCTTGACTTTCTTAAATAAAACAAACAAATGTCATTTTCATTATTCTGTACAGCAACCCATGCTCCCATGCAAAGCGACGTCCCAGTCAACTGCTAAAGCTTTCCAACCACCAGCTAGTCAGAAACTTTGCAGCGATGCAGCCCGAAACTTGTTATCCAACCTACCATTGCACTATTCACTTTCCCAATACAGGTATTTATCCAATTTCCACTGAAACCTTGAAAGTTTTGGTTTTACACTAAAAATTCCACAAGAAAAGGCCAAATTGAGTATAAGTTCAAACTTTGTTTCACTATATAGGTTCCCAAACCTGCTGTTTGGCCTATTTTTCATAGAAAAACCAAATTCCATTTCTAATTCCATAAGAACCAGAGATGGAAACCCCCGCTATTTTGAATGTCGTGCCTCTCAATGCCGCTCATAAGGACCTAGACTATCTGCCTCTTGCAAATAAAGAATTCCAAATAAAGGACCTATCCACTAACCAGAATCACCTTAAGGTCTTTCGCCAATCCAGAGACAACTATCTGAATGGCTCAGATATCTTGGGACTATGGGAGTCCAACCTTCCCAGGTATTTTCTTCCCTCAGTCCATGTTTTCCCTGATATAATTCATCAATGCTAGGAAAACTATGATCCAAACCTAAGAGTTGTTATGTCCCCAAGTCAAACAGTTCTTTTCCACGTAACATCTACCTCCATTAATGAAATGTTGCAATTTTCCCCTGGTCAAGCCCTAACTCCCCTTTTTATGGGATATTTACTTGAGAAATCCACTGAAATACCCCAATCAGAACTCATTTTCCTCTGTTAGACCTTCATGTTAGAAAAACATCAGCCCAAAGGCCTCCCTCCTTATGTGCAGACCTTTTTCACAGATATGGGCAGACTTATAGTGGATATGATATCTTTAGTTATGGGATTTCACACTAGTGAATATGTTGATGAAGTAAACCTAGTGTTGTTGTCAATTGTCACTCATGGATAGCCACTTGTTGTTAAGTATGACTATGCTTACTACATTGCCAATAAGATTCATGATCAATTCCTAAGACTGGATGACAAAGGAGTCTTCAAGTATACCACTTTCATCTATCATCTTATGTTGTGTTATTAGTCAGAGAACTTCCCTTTCCCTCTCAAGAAGCTTGACACCAAAGGAAATCCCAAGTCTATCATATTTTGGAGTCCCATTTTCCATAAGTCCCTTGAGACCGCTTACACCTATAATGAGTTCATAGATCTATTTTTCCATCCACCAACCACTTTGTTGACAAGCGTTTCCCCTCCTAGGATCAATGGTGATACAAAGAGAATCCTCTAGCTCTCCAAGAAATATAGGATAGGTGATTGGTACCTATATAAGAACCATATAAAAATCAGGATCTATGGGTGTGAGCTCTACCCCTTTAAGCTACCAAAGTATGTTCCAATGAGACTCTTTTCATTGGAATATTTCAGGAAAATGATAAATGTAGACCTAGTCCATTTTTATATGCCAAGAAGAAAGCTCAGCTTAGAATTAAGAATCAGCTAGGCCCTTTTTTCTGCAATGCTAGGGAAGCATGGAAAGAAGCTAAAATAATTTTAGAAGATCATCTTAAGTTACAAAATAGTTTTGGGTGGGTAACATATGATCGTAACAGCTTTATATGTGATAGAAGAATGAAGAATAGGTTGTCACCATACATTCACCATAGGATCCCAGAGATTGAATAGTTTGCAAATATGTATCACTTGAGAGAAGGGACTTTAGTAGAAAATGAGAATGAGGGGGTCAATATTGAGAATGTTATGAAATACTTTGAGAAAACACTTGACCTAGATTCTTTTGGCTAGGTACAAAGACCAAGAATTGCTACATCTACTGCTGGAACCTCTCAGCATACTTCATAGGAAATCAACACACTAGCTACAGGGTCATCAAAGGGAAAAGAATTAGAAACCATTATTCAAGTCACAGAACAGTCTACAATGTGAAAGCCTGAAACTTCCAAAGAATAGGCCCAAATACCAAATCCTCCAACTCAAACCAATGTAGAAGAAACTCCAATCTTGCGGACTCCTCTGAATGAGGAAAGGAATAAAAAGAGAGACAGGAGAGTAGCTACCCCTGTCAGTGGACCTTCAGAGTAGCCCAGTACAAAAAGGCAAAGGTTAGATCCCCTCTCAGAGGAGACATTTGTGGAAGAAACTATGGACAGTCAGAGGATACAAGGAGTAGATAGCCAACACACTTTTCCAGTCAGAGGAACATCCACTAGCTCACAAAGACAAGAGCTAGAAAGGAAGCAAAGTGCAAAGGTATCATCTTCCAAGCCACCAATTAATGATACCTCAGATATCAAGAAATCATTTATAGAAATCAGAGCCAGGAATGATCCGTTGAGGCTTCAAATTTATAATCAATATTTGAAAATGGCCCCCACAAATCAACAAAGATTAATGTCAGCCTATGAAATTAAGGAGGGCAAAATGATAATGAGCTACTTGAAGCCTAAAGTGCAATAATCTCAGTCAGCAGCAAATTATTTGCGAACAAATTTGGAGGTCATGGCAAAGGATATTTATCCTATGGATTAGATTGAATTGGATAAACAAACTAGAGAAATGGTCTATTCAACCTTGACTAGTAAGGCAATGATGGCCCATAGGTTACAAAATTCTTTGGATAATACAACAACCCAACTACACTTGGGAAAAGCCTCCTCCTAGGCTAAAGATAACATAATAAAGTCTTTAGAAGAGATTATTATTGGATTAGGACATGATCCCAAAGATGTGAAGGGTGTAGAAGAATTAATCAAAAAGAAAGATGAAGATATTGCTGCCTTGAGGAAGCATTTAAAGCTGCCTCCTTAAGGGCATCCACAAACTGCTGAGATTATAAAGCAAAAATTTGAAGAAGCGTTGATGGATTTACTTTTAAAACAAAATGAGGGATTGAATGATACTGAACAAAAACTAGAAAAGGCACTGAAGGACAAGTAGGGAGAGTCGACCTCGCAACCTGCTGATGTAATACCAGCAGTCTCAACAGTAGTCCCTTCTACACTCGGGCCAGCATTAGCACCAAACATTCCAGTAGCCACATCAGAGGTGGTCACAGGTACATCAATAGTAGAAACAATAGGACAACATAGGACAACATTGCCAATTTGAACATTGAAGAATTAATAATGTCAATGGAGGAAATGAGACTACAAGTTTCAGTGCTAAATAGGGTAAAAGAACAGTTTGCTAAGCTGGAACGAAGCTATGATCTCTCAAAGATAAATGTTGTAGAAAAAACAAGAGAGATTAAAACATTAGAAAAAGGTCTCACTTTTGACAAGCCTCTGGCAAAAATCAAGAAAATTGTTTGGGTCAACATCACTCAATCCATAAATGATGTTTGTCCATCCATCCAAGTAATTTTTGAGCTGATTAATCTAGTGAAGACAGCCTAGGAAGAAATTCAAAGGACAAAAGCACAATTAGGACAAATGCCTATGGAAGCCAACATGCTCATGCATCTTTTGAATACTAGGAAAAAGGAATAGGTGGAAGAATTTGGCATCACAGATAGAACATAAATCATTGTGGAAATCAAAAGTGTATTAACAAAGAAAACTTTGATGCAAAATTTAGAAAGAAGATGTCATGACATGTAGGCATAAATTAATGCTTTTATGGAGAAGTTCACTATTTTGCAGAGTAAAGGGCTACCCAGTCCTTTAGTGATTAATGACAGATTAATGAGACATAAATATTATGTGGATAAATTGAATCAATATGCATGCAATCAAGCAAGTTCATCAACAAGTGCATTAGGAATAAAATCACTCCCTACAGGCCAAGTTCTCTATGACAACCTAGAGAACTTATTCTATGTCAAGGATGAAATAAAGCATTCGTTCCCAATTCAACCCAAAATTTTCAGGTATGCAGAAATAGATGAGACCCTCAGAAAGCTTCAGAAAACCAGAATACCACAACCAAAATGGTGGGAAGAAATTCTCGAAATTTTGTAATTTATCTTTGGTAAAGGTGAATTTTGATTTTTACTACAGTCAATGAGGGTAAAGAGGATGAAAAGAGATCAATAGATAAAGAGTATCAGAAGCAGGTAAAGTGTATCAGTAGGAAGATCAAAATAGAGTAGCTAGCAGATAATTACACCAACGACAGTAAGAGGCAAAATCATAGGGCTTAAATCTAGGACATTCTCAGGAATAGGGACAACAAACCATTCAGTTGCCTTATATGTCATCTACAAGGTCTTGTGGCCCTAGTTTCTTGAAAGATAGGATTAGTCATATCAGTTTATATCTCACTTTGTTATGAGATATTTTCTTGTAAAGTTTTTGTATAAATACACCCCCATTCGGAATATTGAGGGTGGATTCTTTGACATTGCTATAAAATTGATATTTTGGAATAAGAAATTGTTGTTGAACAATTTTCTCATGGTTGATTGGATGAAGGATTGATGTAAAGTAATTTTAACATGATTCATGTGTTGTACATCAAACAAATAAGTATCTTATATCTCATGTGTTAATTTTTTCTGGTTTATTACATTCATCATGTTCCATATCTGAATTTTAAACAAAAAATAATAATTCAAAAAGTGCTTAAGTGAAATCTGTATTCAATCATTTTTGTTCTCAATGTTTTCTTCTCAACTAGCATAAATAGTGAATTCTTAATTGCTCTTGTTTCCTAGTTTATTCATTTTAATCATTTAGTAAATAATTATTGATTTCTTTTTATTGATGGTTAGTCATGTTCTAATTTCTTAAAGTATGTTGAAGGATTCTTGATTTCCCTTTAACCCTTTAAGCCCATCCCATCTTTTTAAGTCTATATTTACTCCCTGCTCAACTATCTTGCCCTGTGAAGCCATCCTTTATTGAGAAACCAAATCCAGTTGAGCCATTTTCTTGACTCCATTAGCCCAATGGACTAAACTATCTAGTTCTACCCCTTTTGCTATTGAACTTCACCAACAAATTCAAACAAAACCCCAAGCTATAACAACTAGCCTAAAATATTATAAAAAAAATCTAAAACTAAAAGAGAGAGCCCTCTCTGGATACAGATTGGCTAGATTCTATATCTAAAATATTGGTTTGTTGTTACCTCAGACCCCTTTCTCCTCCTTACAACTTCTAGGAAGATCTGAGTGATAACACATTACACCCCCCACAACCTCTCAGATGGGCTTAAATATTTCGGGTTCCAGATAAAACCTAACAAATATAGGATTTATCACTAGATCTAGTTAGTGATCAAGCTAGAAAAGGGGCTGAAAAGTTGGAATCATATAATTCTCTCTAGAGTAGGGAGACTTGTCCTGATTAAATATGTTTTGGAAGCCACCCCGATATATTGGATGTCTCTTACTTGGATTCCATGGGGAATCCTCAGTCGTATAGGACATATATGCATCCAATATCTTTGGAATGGACATAAGGAAGGTAAAATATTTGCCTGGATAAGCTAGAAGAACATCGCCCTCCCAAAGAAATGGGGGCAATGGGGGTTAAAAGATCTGCCTTATTTTGTCCAAGCACTTGTAGGAAAGATAAGTTGGTCTCTTCTCACTGTTAACAACCTTTGGATGATAGTGACATATCATAAATACATCTGGCCTCATCAGATCCTGGACTGGATTCGTCAACATGACTGGCCACATGGGGGAATTTTCATTATTTGGAAATATATATTACAAACAATGCCTTTCATTAGAGTAGAATTGGCATGGCACATAAATAATGGCTCCTTTGTGAGAATTGTTATCGATCCCTAGATGGGTGAGTGCAACTGATACCTTGTACCACCAGAACTCCTACAATATATTAATCACAGTGAGGTCAAGACGATTATTCACATTGATGATCAAGACCACAGATCCATCCTCAGATAGCGTTGGTGAACATCTCATGAACTATGTATTCCTGCACAATGGCAACACATTTGAGAATCATATCTGCATGGATATTTGCATCTACTACAAACCCAAAAGGCTAACCACATTAATGATTGGTGGTAGTAGCTATGGGGACTAAAATCTCCCCCTTGAGCCCGCTTATTTGTGTGGTGCATTCTACAGAAAAAACCCCCAAAATAGAGGCACTTATGCACAAATCCATCTTCTGTCTGAGCTAGTGCGTTCTTTGCAAACAGGAAACCGAATCAAATGAGCATCTATTGTTGTCCTGCTCATCCATGACCAAACTTTGGCAATGAATAACACAACATCTCCCAATGAGAAATGCTTGGAAGGGCCCTATTATTCTACAAGCTTGGAATAATTGGAACACAACATGCTTGAGGAAAAAAGCACAATGCCTACCACTTATAATCTGTTGGTCTATTTGGCTATATCGAAACTGCCTAATTTTTAAGAATCAAACCATCTACTAGCCCATGCTCATCGCCAAGGCAGTGACAGTCTATCATGACATCCCCAATGAAGAGCCATCACACACCCGTATAATATCAAGGCCTGGTAATATTGAGAAAACCAAGCCATGGGCCTTATTCCACAGGGTTGTGCAACCTCAAGGCTGTGGGGTGGGTTTATGCTTATACATATTGGACAAGCATGATTACAAAGTCAAATTAGTACTCGGGGTAGGAACAAATAACTTCCTTGAGCTTATCACCCTCAGACATTTACTGCATTTTACACTTGCACATAATTGCACATCCCTACAGATCTTTGGAGATTCACAAATTATCATGAATTGGTTCAACAGAAAAAACCAGTGTCATGCTATATCTCCTCAACACATTTTGAATGATGTTTACAATATCAAAATAGGTTTTAATATGGTCCCTTGTCAACATATACACGGGGAATACAATGAAGATGCTCACAAGATTTCCAAGGAGGGCTCGCTACTTCCCCGAGGCATGTAATTAGTCAATGAACATATAGGCACAGAGGACTATAAATATCATCATAGACCATATATAGACCAAGATTACTACATGGTGGAACGACCATAAATTATACTAGTATCTCTTCTTGATGTCGTTTTTTTTAATAAGTGCATAGACATAACAATATGTACATATTTATATTTTTAATGATAAAAAAGACAAGCTTTTTTATACTGGAAATGGCAAGGCCATATATTTTTCCTTAGAAAACTATTGTACAAAGATCTACTGATCTTACAACTATAGCATATGCCACAGGCATCTAGTACATGTATTTTTTCTCCCATAATGAAAGATTATGATTTTTTCCTTGGAAAAACTAACAATGGGGTGATTTGACAATACATAGTAAGACTTGATTACAACATGGTAAGAAGGTAGAATGAGGGAATTGGATGTTGATTGCTTCAGCTATGTTTGGAAATGACAATTCCATGTGAATGAATTCTTTGAATACATGAAGTATTCTTAGACCTAATCTTGTCTGACATTATGTGGATATGTGCTAGGTTCATGAACATGTGTTTGTTAAGTATATTAGCTAGTTTCTAGTTATAGTGATATTTGTGAAGGGAATCTAATTTTGTTGAGAGATGGAATGGATATGTCTAGTTATAGGCAAATATGCTTGGCACAACAAGGCAAGATAGCTAGTGTATTGTTATGTTTAGTTATGCACCGACAATTATGTGTGTATGGAAGTATGATGTAGGGAATTGGATGTAAAAAGAGACTTCCATGAAATCTTCAAGAAGTCTAGGGTAAACTTTCCCTTGGAATCATTGGGAACCATGGGATAGAGTCATGGTGTTTCTTGATAGTCTTGTCCATTCATTGTTTTTTGATTTTCTTAAGGTTGATTTATATTTTTCTTTGTGTCTTGTGAATGGCCATGCCACTTTGTATGTGGTGTCATATTTCTATTGGCCTTTCATCATTTTCTTCTTGTTTGTACATGATCTTTCCTTTTATCTTTTGGGAGTATTGGTAATTAGTTGTGAAAGAGGAAGAGATGAATGAAACCCAATAGGTGACGTAGGGCTCAGATCAATATCGCTGCATGTATAAGGGTATTTGCAGGAAAAAAATGATAGTTGGTTGGATTCGTTGGGTCGATTTTGGTAAATGGATGACAGAAGTACAAACATGAGAATATTAATCAGTAAAGTAACAAAAAATATATTTCAGGCGTCAAATGTATGAGTTATCTTGGGAATTTTTTCTCTTTATGGTGTGCATGCATTGCACGGATAGAGGGAGTTCTCTTAACGTTGACATTAGGATATTTGGTAATTATAGTATGACCATGATTATATTGATTTCTATATATGTATATATATGTCATTGTTTGACAGGGTCGTAAGAAAACATGGGTTTTTAACGATAATATTTATATGCTTATATGTATGTATTTATGTATTTGTGATGCTTTCTAGAAGGGTTGTTATGGATCATGCTTGTAGAGGAATGATTTTTTATGCAGGTGAAGGGTGTAAAAGCGGTTCTTGGTCTTATGCAGAATCAAGTGGGAAGAGTAGTCTCAACATATTTATGAGGTGAGTATCATGTGGATATGAGTTGATATTATGTATTCATACCATGCTGATGTTTATGTTATGGACATGTGATGCTAGGAGATACACCAACTAAATGGGAGAATTATGATCTATGGCCTACTAGGATAAGCATAGATGGTGGAGAGACACTAGAAGCAAGGTTTCTTGGTAGAGAAAGTGTGTCTTTCGATGTGTAGTGCTACTATTGTGTATTAATTGTACATGATGTATCTATAACATTGTGTGCATGTTTCACAAAAGGTGATGTGTGCATGTAACATACGTAGTATTGAATACATATGATGTTGTGTGTTTGTTGTACATATGATGTTTTGTGTATGTTTCATAAGAAATGTTGGGTATATATGGTTCTATGTACATGATGGGTATTTGGTGATGTGTACATATTGTATTGTGAACATGAAGGATATGCAATGTTGTGTGCATGTTGGATATGTGGTGATGTGTATATATGGTTTTATGCACATGTTCTCTACATGGATAATGAGCACTATGATGGATAACCCTTCTTTGTTCTCTATAAGGTAGGTGTTGAGGCAATTTTACTATAGCAAGATAGTTAGCAATATCTACATACCACAAAGAGTGAGTAAAAATTGAAAAAAGATGTCGATATGGAAAAGTATCCTCTATAGGGGTACATTCATCTCTAGTATCCATTCAATATAGTAAATCTACAACAACATTATCATTTCCTATCTTATCTACAATGGTAATATCAAATTCTTGAATTAACAACAACCATATTGTACCATGACCAGGGGTTATTGGTTTATTCATCATATACTTGATAGTTGTATGTTTAGTGTGCACGAAAGTAGGATACCTTGTAATATAATGTTGAAACTCAGGAGTAACATAAATAACATTCAAGAACTCTTTTTTAGTTACCATATAGTTCACTTCAACAAGAGTCAAGTTCTTGCTAACATATTAGATCACATGTAGTTTCTTATCCTCCTATTTCCTTAGGACCACCCTACTATTGTTTAAGAAGCATATGTAGATATATGAAATAGGAACTTCCAGTCAGGGCCTCATAATATGGAGCTTTACAAACTACTTCTTTGATTTCTTTAAAGGCTGCATCACATTCATATGTCGACACAAACTCTACATCTTTAGGTAACAATTGAAAAACTGGGAATGCTTTCTTAGAAAAATTCTATATAGACTGCCTATAATAGGCAACATAACCAATAAATCTGCATACATGTGTCATTGTCTTAGGTGTAGGAAAATTCAATATCACTTCTACCTTTGCAGGATCAACCTGAATTCCTATAGCTGAAAGAATGTGTCCCAACATTATTCCTTCCTCAATCATTATATGAAATTTTATTGTATTAAGAGAAACATGTGTCTGTATAGATATTTTAAGTACTTTCTCTACGTTTTTTAGACCTTCTTCAAAATAATCCCCATATGGGGTGAAGTGATCCATGTAAATTTCAACACTAGAATTGATTAGATAAAAACAATTCCTATTATTTCCCTTTAAAAGTTAGCGGGTGCGCTACAAAGACCAAATGGGAGGAATCAGTAGGTAAAGGTCCCTAAAGCACATGTGAAGTTAGTTTTATCCTGATCCTCTGGAGCTATTTGTATATGGGTGTATCCATGAATCCATCTAAAAGGGGAAAAAATATTTGGAGCTAATGTATGAAGGACCTAAGTGGATTTATTTAATTCCCTGTAATCCACATAAATCCTCCGCTTTCCATTCTTCTTAGGAACAATTACTGGCAAGGAAACTCGTTGAATTTCCCATATTAGATAAATGAAACCCACAACTAATGGATTCTGTAATTCGTCTTTGACAATGTTTTTTAAGAAAAGGTTCATTTTTCTCTGTGGCTACCTAATAGGTGGACATTATTCTTTAATGTATATGTGATGAGTGCATAAACCAACAATGATGCCTTTCATTTTTGTATACTCCCAAGAAAAAGAAACTTTCTGTTCCTGAAGGGCTCCAGTAACTCTTTAGTTTGGGAGGAAGAAAGGTCATGATTAATATTCAATTTTTTCCCTAGTTCAATTTATGCAGAAATATTTTTAAGCAGTACATTTACAAGAATATTTCCAACTTATGTTTCTGGTTTCATATTTTTTGAAGGCCACAACTCATGAAATATTCAAATAGTTGGTGAGTTGGGTCAAAAACAGAGTTGGGATTGCTGAGAAAGGTGCTAATGGCATCATACTCTGATTAATCCTTAAAACAAAGGGCCTCACTAATGGTAAGGATCAGTCTAACTTCTTCATTCTTAGATTCAAACTCTCTCATAGGTAGGGATTTTTGCATCAAGGTAAATCATGGTTTATCTTATGAACATGGTTCGGTAAGGGGATATAGGATAATATTCTTTGTAACTTCCCCATTAGATATTACCATATTTCAAGATCGACAACCAATGTTAGGATACACGGTCATAAGCCAAGGTCTTCCTAAAATCAAAGGGTGTCCACAACCTGGGGACTGAGTATGTAAAACTAAAAGATTGACATGGTATTTCCATGGGTCTACTAAAATGGTTGTATGTTCCAGGTTCCCTACCGGTTTTATAGTAGACCGATCTGCCAATTATAGGACAACGGGAGTTGTTTAAGTCTCCTCGAATGCAAGGTAATCATAGTTGCAAAGGTTATAATTTTAATTATTGCCCCCAAATATACTAGTACTTTTGGGATATCAACCCCATTAATTTTTACTATCAGAATTGGGTTCCTTGGATCCATGTATTTAGTAGGTATAAGCTTCCTCAACATTATGTCTGATAATTTTCCCATAATGTGAATAGTGAGTCGATCCTTTGGTTTTCTATGAGGTTTCTTAGAGAAATACTCTTTAATTGTTATGGGATAAATAGGTACATCCTTAATAGCCTATAGTAATAGGATTTTGACAAATAAATTCTGTAGCGCCCCTAAAAAGTTGAATTCGGGACAAGGACTTGATTTTCTCCCTAATAATCTCTCAGGAAAAGATGGAATGGTATAACATCCTCTATAACAATAGTTTTTGAAGGGGTTTATTGTTTCATAAGAATTTGTGTTGACTCATCCCTAGTTGTTCTAGTAGAATCTCTAGGTTCTGGTTCCTAGACATCGTCATCTGTATATTCAACAATTATTGGTTAAGTATAAGTATTCACCACCTGATAGGACTCGAGATTCGATTCGTTACAATCCACGTTGGAAATACTATATTCAGGGAGGTTGAGTTTCTAAAACTACTGAACCTCTTGATTGTTTCAATTTGGATTGGATTGAACACTTAGATGCAGATGAAGAGGAGGATTACTAGAGGATGCATTAGAAGGTAGTCATAGTTTCTGTTGTGGTGTATGTTGGGGGAATTTTCTTGAAGTTGGAGGAGAAGGTTCACACCAATTCTGGGACCATGAAGGCTTTGTAATAGATTAAGGGTACCATGGTCTCCAAGGCATTGGATATTGAGAAGACTACGACCATAAAGGTGAAAAAGGTATAGAATGAGGCCCAAACTTTAGATTATTAAAATACTGAGAAGCTTCTTGAGGCATACCTTGATTCATGTTTCATGGTTGCAATTACCATAATTTCTTTAATCCCATAAAATACAATTGATCCATTTCTTCATTTGTTCCATGAAAGACTACCTTCAGCCCAAGAAAACATGGAGATGTGCTAGTGGAATGACTATGTTCACATATCACATAAGTCTTGATGGAATTCAATGGTTACTCCTTCAGTCAATGCTTCTTCCTTCATTGAGGATAGAAAATGGACATAGCCTTCTATGCTTCTATTTCACTTCTAACAGGTCTAGCTGTGATGAAAGTGTGCCCAAGATATCAGTTCTCAAATTGTCGAGAAAGTTCCCAATCTCTACTTCTGAAACTCCATCGATGGATGCCTTGAGTGTTTAGATCCCCTTCTTATGTGTCACAACCCCTCATGGAAACATGATGCATAATTCGTAAATTCCATCAAATTCCTCTTGTGATATGTCTCCTTTCCCTACCACATGCAATAGTTCCAAAGATTCCTCCTTTTGTGCTCTGAGAAAGATTACTTTCAAAATATTCATATCCACGTCATGATGGCCAGATCTCTGCAAACTATATTGAAAACACTGCACAAAGTCCTGCATGTTCTTAGCCTCTTTCTACATGATCTTAAATATTTCTTGCTTCACATCTTGTGATTTGCAGTAGTCTTGATATTTCGCAAGGAAAATTGTCTTCATATAGTCCCATGTAGCAATATATTTTCCCCCTAAATCCCTAAACCATGTCAAAGGTGTGCCCTTCAAAGTAGCAAGGAATATCTTCAATTTATAAAAATCAGAAATATAATCATACCCGTGATAAACAATGTCGAATTCAAAAAGGAATTTGTCTGGATCCTCATAAGAAAGACTATGGAAATTAGGTAATGTTGCTAAAGGAATAGGCTTCATAGGTACATCATCTCTGATGTCTCCAATTGGAAATTTGATCGAAGAGGTTGCAGGATCCACGAATATCTACCAAAACCCACTTGGAATCTCAATATGTTATGGCTTTATTTGTTCTATAACATGTGGCTAATGTTGTTTAACAACTCTCCATTGATCGAATGGTGCAGATATTTCTCTAGAATCTTCTTCCTCTGAACTTGTAATATGTTGTTCCTCAGATCCTCTACTTGTTACTTCTTCCATGAATTGCAATTATATTATTGGGCAAGTTTGTGGTTGTGAAATTGATTTCCTTCCAGATCTCGTATGAGACCTAACCCTAATAGCATCTCATGATTATGATCTTGAATCAGCTCTTCAAACTATCTCTCGTATGTAGGTATTTCTACCTAGATCTCTCCCCCTTATTTTCAGGGGTATTCCTCTACCCATTTTATTTTTGCCTTTGTTCATACAATTAGGAGATAAAAGGAAAACATTCAAGAAAATAAAAATCTAAGGATCTAGAGAAGGGTACAAAATTCTGTCTGTGGCATGAGAGAGTGGCCCATTAAAAGAAACCAAAGAAAGAAAATAAACCAATCACAAAATTAAGCTCACGATCTGAAACAAGGTGACATAAAAGCTTCCCTTCCCAGGTTGAGAAAGTGGTTCCTATGAAAAAGAAAACAAGACAATCAAAGCAACAAAAACTATCTAACGCTTAGGACCCAGAGTAGGGTGAAAACTTCCCTCTTTAGGATGAGAGATTTGTCCTATGATCAATATGGATCATACTATTGTGCCCTTAACAGCGTCGTCGAAAATGGCACCAAATTGTTGGCGTTCAAATATGAATCATGTAATTTACCGATTTACACATTAATTATCAACCCAGGGCTCTACAAATTATTTGAAGGCTATCATGCAAAGTATTTGAAAGCCATTGTTTCCCTACCTAGCACTGAACGTTCAACTATAAAGTTAACACCATGTAAGAACAAGCGATAACTGTAATAAAAGATAAGAGTAAATGCAATAATGACTATCACAACAAAAAGAATAACAACAAGGTAGAATCACAAGGACTTGTTGATAATCATTCACATCAATAAATAAATTAGGCGAACTAAACCTATGCACACACCTATCTAACAACACATGGTCAGGAGAGTGGGTGCAAGTTGCTGATCAGGGTTCTGGTGAGATCAAGAAGTCATGAAATGGCTAGAAGATCAAAATTTCATTAATCAAAAGGATAATACATGTATGATTTTACAAACTCAAAGTTAATGTAATTCCTTGTGATCTTAACTACTGGTTTCAACAACCCATAGCTCTAATTATACAATTACACTAACAACTCCTTGAATTACGAAAATGTCTACCTACAATTACATAGTTGTTTCTTATGAGAAACAAAATATAAAAATAGTAGTTCATTGATTAAAATATTGGTCCACTGTTGCAGCTAATGTCTTAAGATGGTGCTGCTAGTTGGATGGTCAGCATTGGAGAACCATGGTCTTGATCATAGTTCCTCCAAATCTACAATAATAATTGAATTAACAAGCCACTTAGGAAACAATCCCATATGACTATGATTCATTGATTAATGATTCATAATTCCATGACAAGAGGTATACCTATGTGGCTTAGAATTTCAACTCACCAGCGATGTTGTAAAATGGATACAAGAAACAAGGTAAAAGGGTGGGTAAAAGCAACCAAATTCATCCACAACATATTCTACACTAAAAATGTTTCCATGTCTAATTCTAGATTGCATGTATAGTTAAATAATATACAATAATAACTAAAGTTGGAAAGGATTTCATGCTTAGCCAAAGATACCAGGATCAAGTCACTAGAAGACTTGGTGATCAAATTGGGATAGAATCACAATTATGTAAAGGCAGAGATGGAGTTGGTGAAAAAAAAGGATGCTAATGTAGTAGCATTAAGGAAACAACTAAAAATTCCTACCCTAGAATATCTGTAGGTTGAGGAATTCACAAAGATGTAAAATCATAAAGAATATATATTCTAAATAGTTATTGAGTAGAACAACTAGATCAGGGACATGGAAGTAGAACTGGAGAAGCTGCTCCAAGAGAAAGAGAAAGAAGTACAATTGTCCATTGTTTCACTTACAACAATCCCAATCTTAGCAACCACAACCCCAGGGGCATCTACATCAACTCGAGTACCAACAAAAATGTCAAATTATGCAAGTGAACGTGTTAAATCCATGGACAATTTGTCCATTCAGGAATAGGAAATTGTTAAGTTAAGAGCCCAACTTAAGACACTGTCAGAACATAAGTTAAAATTTGATAATTTTTATATGGAAGAGTTGAAGAAAAAACATGAGTTAAATATTAAAATTGATTAGTTTCATAGTGAATCATTTATTGGTCAAACTCTAGCCCAAGCGAGAGAAAATATATGGAAAAAGATCAGTGAAGCCATCATAGAAATATGGCCTTCCATACAAATTATTTTTGAGCTAAGATAATTGATATAGAGGACCAAGGAGCTAGTAAGGAAAATTAAAATAGACTCAGGAGAGAATCATGGGGATGCAACAACACTTGTTAAGTTCTTGAATTCCAAAAACAATGATGAATTAGGTCATCTAGGAATTAAAGATGGGATAGAGACCATTTTAGAAGTAAGGAGGATCCACACCAAGAGGAACCTTACGCTACAACTTGAAAATCTGTGTTAGAGTCTATAAACCAGCATACAAAGATGCCACAAGAAGATGGAGGTGCTGAAAAAGAATGGTCTACCAAAACTCATTGGTAGGGAAGATAAACGGATGAGCCTAACAGAGTACTAGGAAAAAATATCCATTGTTACCCAACATAAGTCAAAATTTAAAGGTATGAAGTGACACATAACAGGAAAAAAATTCTTGTAGACCTTATATTTTGACCTCATCGGCCATGAGCTCAGGAATTTGTTTATCATCAAACCAACTTTCCAGAAGTATAGAAATGTTAATGAGGCCTATAGAAAATTAGTTATTCTATCCCTACTAAAGACAGAGGGGAGATGTTGTGTGAATTACTTGAGTAATTTTTATCTTCTATAATGTGTTCACTCTATAATTTCTAATTTTGTTAGATGAGATACAAATGTAACCGTGAAACCTCTTTAGAAGTTGGGATCTAGCCCTACTAGCTTCAGAGAGGGATCTCTCTATAAAATTTATATTTGTTTGTTTTTACATCTGAGGCTAGTTAAGAAGTTTAAGGTTTGATTTATGAATTGGTTTATATTGTATGGTTGGTTGATATCTAGATTACCATTGGGCTATGAACTTTGTTCCTTAAAGTATGGATCAATTTCAGTTTTTTGTAGATGGATTTAACAGGGGAAGGTAGCCAAATTAATTTGATTCTTTAATTTTAAGTGAAATATAAAAGAAGAAGAGAGAATATTTCAATTAATTAAAGAGAAATTAAGAATTGTTTTACTTAATACCACTTGAAAACATTGAAATTATTCATAGGCAGAACCAGAGTGTACATCCTAAAAAAATTTGTCCATTAACTTTCTTTTGAATAATTTAGATTAAGAAACAAATGTGTATGGTAAACAATGAAATATAAACACATAAGAAAATATAGGCACTTCACCAACAATTTGACACAAGAATCCTGTGAAAGATCTTTCAGTATTACTGATAAGTCCACTAAGGCTTGGAAAATATACAACAACTTTCTTCTCTACAAAATCCAACCCATAATACTTCAAAGAGAGAAGTATTTTTAAGTTTATTTACAAAATATCCAGTCAAAAC
Organism: Pinus taeda; assembly: GCA_000404065.3. Classification (NCBI taxonomy): domain Eukaryota; kingdom Viridiplantae; phylum Streptophyta; class Pinopsida; order Pinales; family Pinaceae; genus Pinus; species Pinus taeda. Next base: position 26,506 of record APFE031399348.1, read on the forward strand.
TACTCAGGATGTATTTTAAGAACTTCTGAAAAAAATTACATATACTTTTACAAAATATAGGAAAATTAAAACCACTTAGATTGGTAGCCCTAGCTTTATGGAACTGTTGAATATCTGACCCTTGAATTTCTATTGTGATGTTGTTTGTGTGTTGAAAATAAAATCATCCTTATACTCTAGTAATGTGGACAATTTATCCCAATGTTGTTCACCTGGAATAGACATCTTAAGTAGTTCTCTATAGACTTTGTCCACTTTAGTGTATTTTGCAAAATTTGGCCAGGAAATAAAAATATGTCAATTTCATGTTGGATGTCAAAGTCATGTGCCACTGCATCTATAAATGTTTTTCTTGTTATGTTGCACTTTACTACTGTAAACATACTATTGTCTTCGGTAATGGTCATCAATTTCTGGTTGTAATCAGGCCATGTACTGAGCTTCTCATCTATCACTAGAAAGCTAGGAAGTCCCTTTTTCTAGAGGACTTGAAATTTGTTGAAGAACCTTTGTACACCAATGTTGAGAACTAGACATTCTTCTCCAATTTTAGGATTAAGTTTCTCTTGGTTAACACCTTTTTTACCTCTAGTATTGTCTCAATCCTATCCTTCATTTCTAGTTCTTCTAGCTCCTGCTTGACTTTGGAATTAAGGAATTTATGAGCTTTGCAACTTCACTTAATTTATCACACAACTCCTCTTTGATTTGTTCAATATCTTCCCTATATTTCTCAATTAATTGCTTCTACTGAAATATGATCTGTATGGATGGCCAGATATCTATCATGCCTTCATTTATCTTTTTCTAAATGTTCTCCTTAACCTGGCCAAGTATTACCCATGGAAGTCTCCTTCTCTATCTATGGCATTCTTTGGGTAAATTTCTGGGATTTATGCACTTCTATTAGGAGAGAGTTTTCATATCTAGTTTTTTGTTCTTGTAGGGTATTTACATCCTCCCACATCGTTTTCATTTATTCTCCTCGTATTGACATACTTTCCAATAAGTGGACTAGTTTGATATAATCATTTGAAGTTGATGAAAGGGGAGTTGTAGAGTTGGATACACCTGCTATTGTAGCTGATGTAGAAATGCTTGTTTTAATTATTGATGCAAGAGGCACTGCATCAAGAGGTACAAGAGCAAGCTGAGAATTCTAGAATTCATCTTTCATGAGTTTCTCCATCTCTACCTCCATTTCCTTTATTTGAGAATTATGTTCCATGATGAGCATGAGCATATTATCTTTCTGATTTTCACCTTCTCACATGTCCTTAGCTTGAGGATCTTCAGTAGATGGAAATTTTAATTGTTTTATGAGAGAATTTATGTTAGAATTATTCTTTTTGATGATTTCTTCTATTGCATTTATGTTACCTGGATCATACCTTGTTTTCATAACTAGATCTTATAAGGATTTTATCCTATTATCCTTAGCCAAAGAGGGAAATTTTTCAAATTTTAGCTGAGATTGAATATTATTCAAAGATACTTGAAATTTGGAAGCAGTCATTGCAGTATGTGTGAATGTGGAGTAAACCATCTCTCCAGTTTTCTTATTCTTGTGCTTCTGGTCCAAAGCATGGTGATCCTTTTCTTCAAACTCAAATATTGTTTGGTTATAATTTTTTGTGATTAAGGGTGGGGGGACCTATGATTGCAAGAATTCCATTTGCATTCTTTCCTTTCCTATGTCAAATCCTAACATAATCCTATGTTGAGTGGTGGATGCTTGTTTCCAAAACTATGTGTAGGTGTTGTGGTTGAGGGGTTCATTTCTTTTCTTAATCTCTTTATACTTTTCCAAAATGTTTAACTCTTTTTTCCTTTGGATAATTTATGATGCTGGAGTAGATTCTTGGTTGGCTTGTGGAAATGAAGATGTTGGGGTCCCTATAAATATATCCTCTGAATGTGATGGAAACAGTGGACCTTTCAGAACTATTGTAGATGGTCATTGTCCTTCTTCTTCTTCTGAAAACCATGTTGTAGGATTGTTCTTCGTTTTATTTGTATACATTTTGAACTCCTTTGCTGAGACCTCTTACTAAATGTGAGTCTTATTCTATTGGTATTTTCGCTACATTTGAATAAGGAGGAGTATGTGAAGTGGTTGTCTTTAGAAGTTGTTCCTCTTCCTCTTGCCAAGTGTCTTTTTCCAACTCAGCCTGGTTCATATAGTTTTCAATTTCTACTCTTTGAGTATTCACATATGTTGTAGTCTTCTACTCCACCCTAAGCTTTGAAATTATCTGAAATGGGTCATATGACTAGGTAAAACTTAGGGGAAATTTCATCTGTTTTAGAATCTCCTCTACTTCCTACCCTACTATCTTGCTATTGTAGATAAAAGGTCCAACATATGTTTTGATCTTGAATTTCGATTCCTTTTCGGATGAAACAAAATAAACCTCATTAGAGTGAACCATTTTCCTGATGTACTCAAAGGAAAAAATCCTCATTGGAATATATCTCGGTAGCTTATAAGATGGAATTTCACACTTATATACTCTAATTTCAGTGTAGTTTTGGCACAAGTACTAGTCACCTATCTTTACATGTTCAGTGAGATGTAAGATATTCTGGATTTCTTGACTAACTGTAAGTTATGTATGACTGGTTAGCAAGAAAGTAGTTAGATGCACACACTGATCTATGAAGTCCTTGAAATTATATTCCTCCAAATTTCTTCTTATAATGGGGGTCCAAAATATAACTAAGTGTGGCTCCCCCTGCTCCTTTAGTTTCTGCATTGCAAATGGGAATTTGTTTTCTTGGAAGAATAAAAACATGTAAATTAAAACAGCACCACATATTAACATTCCTTATGTTTTGATCTAAAGAAAATGTGCATGGATCCTATCAGTAAGAAATTGGCGAAAGTCAAACATGACTGATCATTTCTCTTCAGTGGAAAATATGGACATAGAAACTAATATAGGTTCATCTACCGATTCATCCAAATAGTAACCTAATAAATATGAAATTATTGATATGGTTTTCTTGCCTCCTTCTAGCAACATTGAAGAAGGATAGGGAGGGTTTTTCTTAGGTAACTGTGTATCCTTAGTGAGGTGAATCTCAAAAATCCTAGCCCTTTTGGAAAATTTAGCTTTTGGTAGAGTTCATTTAGGGCTACTATTAAAAAAGGAGTGGATGCACTATTTGGAGGAATCTATATCATCAGTTGGATGTATTGAGGGGTAATTGTAAAAAAAACATCATTAGTGGGGGATATTATGGCTCTCTTATAAGGTATATAGTTTGTTTTCATTTGAGATTAAATTCAGGAAAATAATGTGTTTTGAGAAACATGTAGAGGGGTAAATTTGATTCCTAGACGAAAATCTCATCACTTTTGTTAAGGTGAACATCTTTGAGCTAATTATGCAACTAGAAAAAATCAAATTTACAATTTCGTTATGAGATCTTATAATCTTTTTCAACTAGGGGAATGTGATGTAGGTCAGTGGGTGGAGGGTTCATGGGGTTTTCAACCTTGGTGTTCGTCTTACTTTTAGGAGCCATATTAAGAAATTTTAGGAATATAAAGATAGAAAAGTGGACAAAATTGATTGGGAAAACCTAAAAACATAAGGTTGATGGTGATGGAAAAAATTATATGGAAGTTGGTAGTCCTCTACTCATATTCAGTCAAATTGGCTTATTAATTGTCAATTTTAAGCCTTGCAGAGTTGATAGAGAGTAAGGGGAACAATGTGGTAAATTATAGTGTCCTTATAACTACGAATGTGTTCACTGTAGGCATGGTGATGTTAGAGGTATTAATGGTAGTTAATGAGTGGGAAATAAATTTTTTAACAGATAGGGTACAGGGGGACAGGTGTTGTAGAGGGAATGGTACAATGGGTGTGAGAAATGTTAGTAGGTCGGAATGGTGGTGAGGTGGTTTTTAGGGGGGTGAGTGGTGTGAAGAAGTAGGAGGGTGACATGTAGGCATGGGGCTAGATAGGGAAACCATTTTGGACCTCCCATCCACTGGTAAATATAGGAAAGGCAGGGGGGTGAAAGGCCTTGAGCACAATTGATCTAGCTACAAACGATGATCCATGACTCGATCATGGTGGAGGTTAAAACTCCACGAAAAGCATTTTTTTCTCTTATGAGATTACAACATGAGCTCCAAAAATTGGATAAAATTTATTTTGTTCCAAACCTATGATGGTCCAAAACATGAATTTTATTTCAACCTCTTTCCTTTCCATTTCCCCCAAAACTAAGGTTAATTTTCACTGACAAAGGGTGCATTTAGATATGAAGACCCTTATTTTATTTTATTTAAAAGGGAAAATCATCTAATATAACTCAAACTAAGCATGCTAACTCATTGATCCAGATTAAACTATTGGATCAATTTATTCACCTAATCCACCTAACCATTTCTAGCCAAGTTTTAACAATTTTGCCAAATTATTTTCTCTAATCTAACAACCAAAATTGAAATTTGTTTGAACATGATTATACTATATGTTTCAAATAAGGAATGGTGATTGTGGAATTTCTAAACAAACTACATACAACATCCTATTTTTTCTAAGAACACAAACTATTTCATTTCATTGGCATTTGAATTTGCATCACTTTGATACTTTATTTTTCTATGAGGTCTTTTTATCATTAATTTTTTTATTCTATTTTTCTTTCCTTTTTTAAATTTATTTTTCATATACCCTCTTTTCATTTTTAATTTTGTTTACATTTTTTTATGGAAATCATTTTCAATACGAAATATTATTTACAATTGGATATACTAAAAGAAAATATTCAATTATCATTTGATCCTATGAACCATAGGACCCTAACACTGGCTCTAGCTAGGGATGGCACCCTCATAGTAAGGTGTTGAGAATTGTTGACTAGTAGTCTTGAATCCTCCTTTTCAGTGTTTTATTGCATCTGATTTTTGTTGTTGTTGTAGTTGTGATGAAAAACATGGTCCACCAGGTAGCTCTATTCCACTCATGTCCTTCAGAAAAAGGAATTATTGCCCCTGTAAATATGGATTAGGTAAGGTCCCATCGATAAATTATCAAATTTTCCATGCTTACCTTTTTCTTCCCTGCTTGAATCCCATTTCAAGATATGGTTCCCCATGTCAAAATCACTTGCTCTTAGTTATTTTTTCATAAATATTCTTGATATTTTCCTAGACCAATTGAGTTCTATTCTGAATTTCTTCTCTTGATGTTTGCAGTTGAATTGTTTGATTTATTCTTCTTTGTCGGTCAATTGGTTCCACCTACAATTATTGCATCATTTTCAAAACAGGGATACCTAATGAAGTTGGAGAAACAATATTGAGTCCATAAACTAATTGGTATGGAGACATTCCAATTGGTTTCTTTGTTGTAAGTTTGTCTGCCCATAATCCATTTACCAACGTGTTATGCCATGATCTGTTGTTATCATTCAACAATCCTTTAATGAATTAACCATAGTTTTGTTGGAAGACTCTACTAATCCATTTCCCTTGGGGTAATATGCCATAGAGAGTCCCAAATTTATTTGATATTTGTTTCAAAATTCCACAATATTCTTTTATTTGAACATTGCTACATTATCTGTGATGATTTTCCAAGGTCATCGAAATCTTGAAAGAACATTATTTTCTAGGAATTTATGATCACTGATCACTGAATTAGAGGGTTTTGTAGTAGGTATATCTTTAATCGATTTGCTAAAATAATTTGTGGCTATAAGAATCCATTTATGTTGGGAGAAGAGGAAGGATGAATTTCATCAATGAAATCTAGACCCCATTGCTGAAAATGAGTTTCAACTGATATGGACCTCAAGGGTAAAGACAACAATTTCCTTTTACATTTAAATATCTGGGATTGGTGACATGAGGTCACTTTCCTATGAACATCAGCAAATAAGGTTAGCTAGTAAAAACCAGCTCTTAGGATCTTGTTGCCAGTGGTTTTTTGTACAAGTGTCCTACACAATCTCCTTCATAAAATTCTTGCATTACTTTATTTCTTTATATTTCAACAAGAAATTTAGAACTCCTCCAACATATTTCCAATACAAATCATTATCTATAATACAAAATTTCATGGCTTTGAGTTTAAGAAATCTAGCTTTAATTTTGGTCAAAGCAGGAGCAACTTTTAAATGATGTAGAGAAAAATTAAGGTCTAAATACTGGAGAGAGGTAGAAAAATCCTCTGCTACTTGTGGATTCACCGACTCTTCTGTTTTTTTGAGTATAACTACAAAATTCATATCCAAGGCATGTAAATTAGATTCAACCATCAATTTATCTAACCCCTGATCTTTAATGAGCTTCGTAGGTTTTATTTCAATGTCATATTCTATGATAATGACAATCTGTTTACCTCTTTTTCCATTCAGACCATTTTGGGTCAGTATGTCTTTTGCCACAACATTTGGAACAAAAGAAATTATATGTGAATGAAGGATATAAACTCTAAAATATTTTCTTTCTTTTTTATGATGTTGTACTTCAATATAACATCTCCTAAGGATTTACAAAAAAAAAAAATAGGTTTTTCATGTTCTTCATTATTTTTCTATAAGAGAATTACTATAATACTATGCTCATAAGAAAATGAGAAAATCAGAAAAATTTTGTGAAATCAGGGTTGATCAATGCAGGATCTTGGGTTAAGGCTACTTTTCCTTTATCAAATGGTTTTTTGGCATCAATATTCCACTTTACGTTAGTGTATTTTCTCAACATATTTGTTATATTTCTTATAATCTCTGCTAGATTAGGAATAAATCTCCTCAAAAAAAATGGTTTGGTCAATGAAATATTGGACTTCCTTTACATTTATAATTTAATTTATTTTTATAATAGTGTCAATTCTTCTAAGGTATATTGTAATTCCCTCCCTTTAAATGATATGTCCTAGAAATTTTCCTTCTTTTAAGCCAAACAACGTTTTCTTTGGGTTCAAGGAAATACCAAATATCCTACATTTATCAAACACCCTTCTTAAGTGGAGCAATTGTTCTTCATCTATTTTTGAAAAGTTAGTGATATCATCGAGATATATGACTATGAATTAGCCCATTTCGTTTGAAAAGGTAAAGTCCATTTCTCTTTGAAAAGTGGCACCAACATTCATCATGCCAAAAAGCATATTCACATATATTAAAGTGCGCCAAGGTATAGTAAATTATGTCTTTTCTTGGTATTCGTGATGTACTAGGACTTGATTGTAACCAGAAAACCATCTAATAAAGAAATTCTACTAGATCTAACCACCTTCTGCAAAATGTGATCCATATTAGAGAAAGAGTAGTTATTCGTCAGGGAGGATTTATGAATATTTTGGAAATAAATACAAAGTATAATTTCTCAAGTGTTTTCCCTAGTTGGAACTAAATTTGATACACACTTAGAATATATCAATGATACTATGATCTTGGCATCATAAGTTCTTTTAACCTCCTTTTCAATTAAGGACATGAGCATTGGGTTGATCCTCCTAAGTTTCTATTTAAAGGGCTTTTGGTGTTGTTTTAATGGAATATTATGATGTATAATGTTGGTGTCATAAGATTTAAAATCTTCATAACTCCATCCAAACACATCTATGAATTCTTTGAGCAAGTTGATGTACTTTTTATTTTGTTCTAGGGGTATGGATATGCATAATTTAATCATATTGTGTTCTTTCTTAGTTTCGATGTTACGTTATTCAACTTCATCTCTACTAGCTTCGATTTTAGGCTTTTTTTATAATCATTAAAATAAAATAAAAAAACCTCTAAGGGGATTAATCCTATAGGAAAAACATTGTCTGTCAATTGTAAAATTTATGATTCTTCTTTTTCTTGATTCGTTTATTTCAACTATAACTTAGTGATAATGTTATGCGCACTATCTTCTATGTCAATATCTACATCTATATTAGAACACTCAAACTCATATTTTTATTATAAAAAAATTTCAATATTTTCATCATTTCCAAAGACTTGCCAGTCTCTTGTAATGTCTGGTATAGTTGGTCTATTTTTTACTTCAATAGTATATTGGTGACTAGGATGATATGGAATTTTACAAGTACTAGTTGAAGTAGCAAGACCATCAGCTAGGATGTTTTGATCTATAGGGACCATAGATAGGCTATACTGAATGAAAGATTCAAGAAAATCCAAAACAACATTCCTAAATTCCCTCAACCTTGGGTGTTTCGCAAAGTATTCCCCTTTAATCTGTTTTATTATTAGTTTAGAATCTCCATGAATTGAAATTATCTTGGCTGCTAACTTATTTAAAATTTGTAAACCTAAAATTAAGGCTTCATATTCAGCTATGTTATTAGTACATTGAAAGTTTAGGTTATATGAATGACCTTCTGAGTGACGAGTTTTGGAATTTGAAACCGATACACCTACCCCTGATCCTTCTTTATTGATAGCCATATCAAATCTTAAATTCCATAAATGTTCATTTTGTTTATCATCTTCTATAATACATGTTTTTCATTCCTAAATCTCACACAAATCAATTTCTACATTAGCGATCTCTTCATGTATGTACACAATAAAAGGATCAAGGTCTCAAAGGTTTAAATATAAGGGATAATTGTGGGTTTTATCTTGACTAGTAACCATAAATTTCATAAGTTTTTCCCTGTATAGTCTTCTTTGCTGACAAAACACCGGATTGGTAGCATAATTCATATCCATTTCGAGGGTCCCTTGAAGTTTAGCTCCACATGAGTGGGATAGTAACATACCGTATTTAGGAGGTATGTCAGTAACAACTATGTCTATTACCAAGCTCTCAGCTACTATTTGTACCAAGTTGACACATAAATCCTTAATGAGCCCAAGGAATTTTACTTTTCTTGAATCAAACAAACATAGATCCTTGAATCGTCTAGTGACATCTAGTCCAAATTTTGCCATGATAACCTTAAGCATGAGATTGTGAGAGGCCTCTTAGTCAAGCATTGCATCGTGTAAAATTTTATCATGAATGTTTAAACTAATGTAACGAGCAGGTACATCTCCATATTAGAGTTTTCCATCAACTTTAGGTCCAAACATTATTTATGGTTGATCATCAGATACATTGACTGTATCTTCATCTTCTCCTATATTTAAGTCTTTCATCACTTGTGATCTGTATGAAGTTTTATTCATGAATTCTCTTAGAGGAATGGATATTTCAAGTTTTTCTAATTCATGTTCTATACTGAATGATGTTTGAGTTTTGTTTAAATTGAGGGAATCTTGTTTTTCAACCAAATCCTTTTGGGAAATATATTTTTGTTTGCTCGCAGAGCGACTATCAGTTTGAGTTGCTTTGACTACAGTATTAGATGTTTTCTACGTTGGAACATCTGCAATCCTTTTAGCAAGAATGCCAAGACTTTTCTTGGTAGGGGTATAAGCTACCATTTTATTGGGTGTATCAAAATTCTTTTTAATAGGATTATCAACCATTTTCCTACTCGTTACATTATGTTTCTTATGGACTTCCATAATTTCATTTTCAAAACATTTATTTTAATTTTCATATTCCTTGAGATTTACTTCATCTTGTGATCTTGTGGTAGTAGGAAAAGGTTTTGTTCCTCTTGAGTAATACATGTAGAATCATTTTCATTTACTCCCATTAAATTGATTTAATTATCATTCACATCTTAATCTATTTCTCACTCCTCATCTGTATTTTTTTCCTGAAATGGTGGTCTAACCCACTGATATGGAACTTTTTGCTCACTCTGTTTGATCTAGGGTCGATTTCTCCTAAAATTAGGATTTCTGATTTGAGGAGAAGGTTGAGTTTCTCTAGGAAGTTCCCTATCAATTATACTTATCCTATCCAACATCCTCTCGACAGTTCTAAGTAGATTATCTATTTTACAACCAGTTGGAGAGGAGGAGGTAGGTTCCTCTTAGATAGTGACCCTTCTTTCTGTTATTAACTTTTCTATTTTGGCTAATAAATTAGCCTCGATGTAATGTCCCTTAATAACAAATAATAAATAATAAATAATATAATATAATATAATATTAAAAAAATAGTATAGTAAATAAAATAAATAATAATAAATTAATAAGTTAATTATATGCTCTAAATAAATATAAATAAGAATAAAACAAGAAAGTAGTAAAAATCAGTCAAGGTACCAAAAAGTAAAAACACGAAAGTAGTAAAGTTGCATGTTGACACATGGAGTGTGTGCATGTGGTTCCCCTTCAAATTTTTTCTCTATTTAATAAATGAGGAGGAAGATTAGAGGCACTCCATGATTCCATGATTCCATCATCCATTCTCTTGGGAGAATAGTGTTGTGAGACAAAGGATACCCTCGCAGTAGTACGTCGATTGAGGGCTCGGAGGTGGCTAGTTGTAGCATGATTTTGTGCAATTGAGCCTATGGTTGGGTGGAGAGTTGTCCCCAAGACTTTGTTGCAGTTAGTAGAATTCAACTAGCATTCAACTAGCATTCCACAGGTAATTTGTCTCTCCTCACATTCATTTATTGAAATTTAATGTTAATTAGTAGATAAATTGTGTATTGATTATAAATCGCATGATTAATCTAATTAATCACATACTTTTATTTTTGGGCTATTACGTATGGTATCAAGGTTTTGTTTCAACTCTTAGGGCCTATAGACATTTTAATATAGAAAACTTCGATCTAAATGATTTAACGAAATTCAGATGTTAATCCCAAGGTTGATCATTTAATATGTGATTTTAGAAGAATGGCAACCTAGTTTTCTATTATGTCCTTACACTCAAAAATATAAAAAGGAAAAAAAAATATTGTTAACATAAGACTGGAAAAAAAAAAAAAAAAAAAAAAAAAAAAAAAAAAAAAAAAAATCCTCTTCCATGGTATTTTTTAGTAGATTCCAAAGTGATTTCCAAATTCCTTGTCATTTCTTTGATTTGGTCTTGTTCGTCTACAATTGAACCTAATGTCACCTTCATCGTATCAGTTTCTAGAGAGCGGTTGATATCCTCTTAGCCATTTTTTCTGAAGCAATGATCAAAACCTGACTCTCTAAACCACTAATATTCTTCATGTCCTTGCTAGAAACTTCCGATTGTCTAGAATTTTCTTCTAGTTTCTTGCCAAGCATATCCCTCTCTTTCTCAATATAGGACTTCTGCGCATGCAACAATTCAATCTCCTTATTTCTTTCTTCCTTATCATCTATTAATTAAGGTGTTCCTCCTACAACATGTCAAGTTTTCTCCCTGAAATGGCAAATGAGGAGTCCATATCATCTACCTTTTGCTACAGAATTGCATTCTCTGATTTTAGCTTTGGATTTAGATTTCAACAGTCTTATTAATCTAGGCACCCTAAGGAAAATCTAATCTGAGATAGAAATCATGCTTCAACACATATTAGTCTATAAACCCATTTCAATATCACTTAACCTTCCACCAATAGACTTTGCCCTCTAGGGTTAGGAGTCTTCATACTATGGAGGAGCACTGTGTACTCAAAAAGCATCTGAATTGAATTAGAGAGTGATATTGTGGTGCTCTCATTTGGTGTGTAGTGGGAGCTAGTCCCATTCTTGAACATATTTTGAGTTGGCTTTCTCAATGTCATAACTGAAAAAGAGGTTTCTAGAGTTGACTTTGAAGTTTGTTTCGACATTATTTGTTTATTAGATGGTGTATGCTATAGCTCATCTTTGGTAGTACTAACAATCCTTCACCTAAATGGATTGAGAAGAGGTAGAATTGAGATTTACAAATTAGTTTTAAAATGCATGTTTTAAGGTCATTTCTAGAAAAAAACTCTACAGGAGGATCTAACCCATGTCTTTGCTTTAACTTTTCTAACACGTATTGCCAATGTTATTGAATGTGCCATTTTTATAAAAAAATGAAAATGAAATTTTCATTTATTATGATTGGAAAGATGCCTTCTTTTCTAAACCATATCTTTGGTGTTTTTACTTTTAGATGTTTTACTTGTGTATTTTCTTCATAACTCTGGAATTTTGTGGAATTTGTTGTCTGTCTACATGTTGTTTCATTTGCAGTGTCCTAATGGGAGGGAATAGCAAGGAAATCATAGCATGCCAAAGGCACTCCACAAGTCATCCTATAATAACATGTGTTTTATTTTCTACTCACTCATTATTGAAAGGTTTTGGTGATAGCTATTCCTTTGTACCTTTTTTTCTAATTTTGGTGAGAAATATGGTTTTAAGAATTAAACCTCATATAACATCACATGGTTATAGGTTTAAATGCTAATTGAGCCATTTTAAAATTCTAATTATGGTAATCTCTCTCTACATTTTCAAAAGTTAAGATGATTAATGTAATTCAATGGCTACTACTAAGAACTTTTGTTGGAACCAGTTACTCTTCCTCTTGAGATGGCTTAATTTGACTACGTTCTATGATTACCTGGTAAGACCTTTTGAGGGTTGCTACCTTCTGGGGAAACAACTCTGCAAAGTTAAAAACATTATAATTATTATATAGGTAAGCTTTCTTAGAGAATATGTTAGTATACGTTATGTCTAACAGACTGAATATTTTCTTCTCAGCTGAAAAATTCTATCTATCAATGACCAAGGATAGCACAAGAGTGAAAAACTATCATGCATGAAAACATTGGGAGATACTGGCTTGAGAATTAAGACAATCTTGGAAATGGCATGACAAGATGTATATTTATATTGCAATAGCTTTTTCTCAATGGTGTGGAACAACTGTGAAAAACTAGAACTGATGAATGGATAAGTTCTTGGCATTTTATTCTTAAATTACAAGGAAAACTCATTCGAAAACAAAATCGTGCTACAAATGGACACCCCCGAGCCAGGGTATCCTTTGTCTCACAACACTATTCTCCCAAGAGAATGGATGATGGAATCATGGAATGATGGAATGCCTCTCATCTTCCTCCTCATCTATGAAATAGAGCAAACATTATAAGGGGAACCACTTCCACAAACTCCATGTGTGAACATGAAACTTTATTGCTTTCTTGTTTTATTGTTATTTATCCTTTATCTGACTGAGAATTGTAGCCCTAAGAATTACCTGAAGAGAAATTTGTAATCACCTATAGAAGCGATGAATTTCAGGTTATCCAGTGAGTGCCATCTTAAAGGGAGGCACTTGCGCTGACTAAACAATTAGGTGGAATTGAAGAGTGGTATACTACCATGGAAATGGGATTTTTATGATTCATCCTTTTTAGAACTAGTCCAAATTGTGATTGAGTTCCTCTATGAAATTCTTCGATGAAATGCTTCGATGAAATCCTTCGAGCATGCATCTTTAAGAGTTAGCCTTATTTATGACTTAATTTCACTTAAAGAAAAAACAATTATAGTCAAATTTCTATATAAGAAACTATGTTCTTGACATACACATGTTTGAAAAGATTGAGAAGAAAAGAGGACTTCAAATTTGGGGTTTAACTTTAGACCATAGTGTCAGTCAAACAATGGATGAAAAAAAAGAAATAGTAGATTGAAATAGTTATGTATAGTAGTACAAAATAGTTTTGTACAGTTGTATGGAATAGCTTCATATAGTCATATAAATAGGTTGTATAGTGGCATGGACAGACTATATAGCAGGGCTAGATCCATAAGTTTTGTTGCTTTTTCTATTTTTTAGGCCTGTTGAATCATTGCTCGAGAGTTTTTTGTGAATGATTTGGTCTTATTTGCGAATTATTAAAAGGGTAGTTGAGGTGCATGCTTTCCTACATCCTGATGGGATATAAATTCTGAATTATTGATCTCTAGTTATGGTCACACTTAATACACTCGTGGATGGTGGTAATCTACCCATAATTGATGATGTATAATTCTCTAAAAGATTGGTATATTTTCTGTCTATCAGCTTATTTTCACATGAATTTTTCCTTCAGAATCTTGTGATACCATGCTATGATGTTAAATATATCTTGAATAATGGTCATTTCTGAACATTGTAAACAACTGAATTTCACATACTAAACATTCATTTTTTGTGATTGAACAATAAGCCAGCTGACATGATTTGATCCACATTGGATGAAATTTTCCCTAAAACTTTTGAGCATTATTGATATGGTAAACTGGCATGTTTTTATGGTTGAACAAATTTGTAATACAGGTGTATTTTCTTAACTACTCAACACCGGTTCATTTTACAACACAATATTTGGATAATTGATGTTGAAATTTGTAATATCATCACCATTTGAAGTGCTCTAAAATAGTGAAATCTGTTCCAATTCACAATGGTATAAACTTGGATATCTTATTACCTTAGATGATCATTGTTTATGTGGAAAAATTGTTGACTCTAGCCACTTGCATCTATTCATTATTTTATGGTTTGAATCTGATCTAAAAACACAGAGATAACATTCCTTGAAGTATGATCATATTATTCACTATTTATTTTGGTTGGATTGTCCTCTAGCGATAACAGTTTGATTGGCATTTCTTTGGTCTATTATTACAAGAACGCAACTCTCTGAATATGATCTTCTAACGATGACAAAAAATCCTTGATGATTAAGATGTGGTGAACTAATTAGGAGTGCTTACTTAGCTAACACAAATACTTTTATGGAGCATCTAAATCATGTTTTCTTGTTTAAACTTTATGATATATCTAACTCATACACAATGATTTCAGTTTAGTTTAAATAACTTTTATGATGTTTAGTATAATGTTACATGAGGTTTTGTGATATAATGGTAGGATGATAATGATGCACATAAGGTTCTTATAGTGATGATGTATCCTTATGATGATGATGATATGCATAGGCATTATGATGTTATGTCAAGGTATGTTGACGCATTCATTTACTACATGATGATTGGTATTTAATGTTGAATAATCATGATTGATATGATATGCATAACATGGCATAGGAGTTATGATGTTATTATATGAGGTTTATTGACATGTGGTTCATTTATTATGTCAATTCATGATATGTCTTTGATGCAAATATGTTGATGTTATAACTTATGATGGTATTTCATCAGGTGAAGCATGTGATAGTTGTGTACAAATTTATGACATGCATGAGCATGCAGTTCATTATTATTCATAGTGTTGTGATTAACAATTATGAATGTTCTCATGATGACATGCAAGACTTGGCATGCGAATTATTTTCTATGATACTATGATGGTATAGCTAATGCATTGGTTGCATGTGGAGGTGTGATGATTGACAGGACTCCACAAATTGGCCAAGATGGTCGGTTTATTTCACGATCTCACGCGAGCCCACACGAACGGGGGAGAATAAGTAACACCATATGGGCCAGGGACAAACTCAATCAACACTACATATGCTAGTGGTTCCTTTGTCTTGTATATCTCTTTAGGGCTATGGGGCCATCTTGAGAAGGCCAAGTGCCTGATATTGAAGACTAGGTGCCTAGTATTGTATTGAGGTGCCGAAGTCTAGTAGGGGTGTAAGGACTTCGATGCCTATGGTTGTGTACCTTAGTGAGTTATGGAGGGAGTGGGCCAAACTTGCGAGACGCCCGAAGATATTGAGTGTTGTATCAGATTCCTGCCTTAGGGCCTTGGGGGAAGATGAGGTCTGAGTGAATCATGAGCCTTGGGGCTAGCCTCAGACTAGACTACAGATCGAGGAGGCTTATGCCTGATTCTGAAAGTGGGAAAAAGGATAGAGATTCCTTGGGATTTCCCAGGTGTTATAAATCTTTCGATGCTTGTTGGCTATACTAGTTCAACAGAGGGTGCAGGGACTGTTACGAGAAGTAATAAATAACAAAATAAATGTAATGTCCCTTAGTAATAAATAATAAATAATAAAAATAATAAAAACTTAACTTCGGGACGAAATTCTTTAAAGTGGGGGAGTATGTAATGTCCCTTAATAATAAATAACAAATAAAAAAATAATAAATAATAAATAATATAATATAATATTAAATAAAAAAAATAGTAATAGTAAATAGATAATAAATAATAATAAATTAATAAATTAATTACATGCTCTAAATAAATATAAATAGGAATAAAACAAGAAAGCAGTAAAAATCAGTAAATCTATCAAAAAGTAGAATCAAAAGAATAAAACAAGAAAGCAGTAAAGTTGCATGTTGACACATGGAGTGTGTGCATGTGGTTCCCCTTCCAATGTTTGCTCTATTTAATAGATGAGGAGGAAGATGAGAGGCATTCCATCATCCATTCTCTTGGGAGAATAGTGTTGGGAGACAAAGGATGCCCTGGCAGTAGTACGTTGATTGAGGACTTCGGGTTGGCCTGTTGTAGCAAGAGTTTGTGCAATTGAGCCGATGGTTGGGTGGAGAGTTGTCCCCAAGACTTTGTTGCAGTTAGCAGAATTCAACTGGTGTTCAACTAGCATTCCATGGGTAAGTTGCCTCTCCTCACACTCATTTATTGAAATTTAATGTTAATTAGTTGATAAATTGCATGTTGATTATAAATCACATGATTAATCTAATTAATTACGTGTTTTTATTTCAAGGTTGTTACACTCAATTTTAAGGGCATTAGCTTGAATTTTCTCTATGGTAGTTGGGTCTCTCTCTCTTCGCTGATATGCCATATCCACATCAAATTCTTCAGGTAAATGAAGAACGACCAAGCCTTGTGGAGGTTTAATAGAAGGTGGAATTACACTATAAAATTTGTTAAACCTATCATAATATTCTTCCAAAGTCTCATTAGGTACTATTTTTGAAGTTTTTAAATTCATTCAGAACTTGAAGAGGATTCTTTTTTTCCCCAAATATTTACGAAAATATGATGAAAGGCATCAAGGTCAGCTATACTAGCTATTGTTAAATGTTTAAACCATTTTATTACCTCTCCACCCAAAATTTGGGCAAAAAATCTCATATTTACATCATTTTCATCCACCTCCTAAAGATCAAATAAATTGTTCATTTTACCAACATGTTTTTATGTAGTGATGGCACTCATGGCATCAAATTGAGGAATTCTAGTTTTAATAATATTAGGGCATATGATGTAATTTCCCAAGTAAGACCAAGGGATGATTAAGAGTTCTTGGGATAGATTAGGTCAATGTCTATGATACTATTGGAGAAGTAGTGGAGATTATAGAAGGGGTGGGATGCACTGATATACGATGAACAGATTGAGAGGAAATAATATATTATGCAATATTTAGGGAATAAAATATGAACATATTATTGAATATAGTCTTGATATATAGCTTGATCAAGTACTAATACAAGATCTTGTAACTCAACAAAGTTTTGGAGGGTTTGTCAATCAGAATTAGGTTCAACAACTTGACCTGTGGATTTACAGCGTTGGAAAAAAGATTTATAAATTACTATTTCATCTACAAAACTTTCAAAATTAGTCCTAAATAGAGAATTTTCTAATGGTAAGTCAAATTGAATATCCTGTATGGTGACAAACTTTTCTTGAAGAGAATTTTCCATAAAAAGGGAACTATTACTTCCTTGACTTTTAGCTAAACTTCCTTTCCTTATCAACTTTTCTGGATCATCTAAGACTTTGGGACATTCATAATTAAGATGAGATCCACCATGAACTCCCTTTGGAGCCATATCTTAAATTTTATACCCACTAATCGATTATTTACATAGTATACAACCTCTAAACCTGTATTTCTGAAATTTGAATCATTAGTTTTACTGAAATTTTTTTTTTCTAAACTACGGAAACGAATCTTGAAATAAAAGTTTCTTCATGTCCCTAGTATGGTGGCCATAATATTATCACTTTGTAATTTTTGATCTTGTTAGAGAAACTACAAAGGTAACCATGAAGCCACTTTGGAAGCTAGGATATAGCCCTACTAGCTTCAGAGAGGGATCTCTCAGTAAAATTTAGATCTGTTTGCTTTTAGATCTCAGGCTAGTTAAAAAGTTTAAGGTTTGATTTGTAAAGTGGTTTTTATTGTACGGTTGGTTGATGTATATATTACCATTGGGCTATGGAGTCTCTTAATCAAAGTATGGATACATTTTAGTATTTTGCAGATAGATTTCATAGGGCAAGGTAGCTAAACTAATTGGATCCTTTAATTTTAAGTGAAATGAGTAAGAAGAAGAGAAAATATTTTAATTAAGTAAACATAAATTAAGAATTATTTTACCTAATCTCATTTGAAAACATTGAAATTATTCATATCCATAATCAGAGTGTACATCTAAGCAATGTTTTCCCTTCAACTTTCTATTGAATAATTCATATTTAAAAAAAATGTGTATGGTAAACGAAGAAAGATAAACACATAGGATGATAGAGGTAATTCACCAACAAGCTAACACATGAATCCTATGAAGGAGCTTTCTATATTACTAATAATTCCAATAAGGGTTGAAAAATATACAATGGATTTCTTCTATACAAAAGACACCCCATGTTACTTAAAAATAGAAGCATTTATGAGTTTATTTACAAGATATTCTATCAAAACTGATCAGGATGTATTTTATGAACTTCTAAAACAAATTCCATCTAGTTGTTAAAAAATATAGGAAACTTAAAACTACTTATATTGGAAACCCTAGCTTTGTGAACTGCTAAATATCTGGCCCTTGAATTTCTATTGTGTTCTTGGACCTCTGTTGAAAATAAGATCATCACTTTACTCCAGTAACTCACGCAATTTATCACAATGTTGATCACTTGGAATAGACATCTTAAGTAGTTTTCTGTAGACCTCATCCACTTCATTGTATTTGGCAAAAGTTCGCTTGGAAACAAATATATACTTAATTTCATGTTGGATGTCTAAATCATGTGCTAGTGCTTCTAGAAACGCATTTCCTGTTATCTTGAACTTTGCCACTATAAAATTATTATTGTATTAGGAAATGGTAATCTATTTCTAACTATAATCAGGTCATGCATTGAGCTTGTCATCTATCACTAGTAAGCTGGGAAGTCCCTTTTTATACAAGACTTCCAATTTGCTGAAGAACCTCTGTACACCAATGTCTAGAACTTGATCTTTTTCTTCCAACTAACTAATTAAGATTCCCTTGGTTAGCACATTTTTTACCTCTAGCATTGTCTCACTCTTGTCCTCAATTTCTAATTCTTCTAGCTCCTATATATTTTTGGAATTAAGGAATTTAATCAAATCTGTAGCTTCATGTGGTTTATCACCTAACTCGTCTTTGATTTATTCAATCGATTCAATATATCTCTCAATTAATTCCTTCTACTCAAATATGATTTGTATGGATGGCCATATTTATACCATGGCTTCATTTATCTTTTTCCAAATGTTCTCCTTAACTTGGGACAAGTTATTACCCATGGCAGTCTCCTTCTCTATTTATTGCATTCTTTCGGTAAGTTTCTGGGATATCTACACTTTTGTTAGGAGATATTATTCATATATGGTTTTCTATTCTTGTAGGGTCTTTACATGCCCCTGCAATTTTTTTATTTCTTCTCCTTGCATTGACATATTTTCCATTGAATGGACGAGTTTGATAGAATCATTTGAGGTTGATGCGGGGCGTGTTGTATAGGTGGATACTCCTATTGTTGTATCTGATGTAGAAATGCCTTTTTTAATTATTGATGTGAGAGGAACTGCATCAATAGGTACTAGAGAATGTTGAGAATTCTTCTCTATTTCTTAGATGCATTTTTCCATCTCTTCCTTCATTTTCTTTACCTGAGCATTATGTTCCATGATGAGCATGAGTATATTTTCTTTCTGACTTTCAATTTATCATGTTTCCTTAGCTTAAGGATCTTTAGTAGATGGAAATTTTATTTGTTTTTTGAGAGAATATATGTCAGGATGCTTCTTTCTGATGATTCCTTCTACTGACTTTATGTTACTTGGATCATACCCTACTTTGATAACTAGATCTTCTAAGGATTTTATCATACTATTCCTAGCCAAAGAGGATATGTTTTCAAGTTTTAGCTGAGATTGAATATTATTTAAAGATACTGGCAATATAGAAGTAGTCATTATAGTATGTGTGAATGCCGAGTAAACAATCTCTCTATTTTTCCTATGCATGACCATCTGGTCCAAATGCTAGACATCCTTTGCTTCAAACTCCAATGTGGTTTCCTTATAATCTATTGCTAATTGAGTATGGGGGACCTATGCTTGCAAGAATTCCATCTGCATTCTTCCATTTTCTGTGTCGAATGCAGACATACACCTATGCTAAGTGGTGGAAGTTTGCTTCCAAAACTGTGTAGGTGTTGTGGTTGAGGGCTTAATTAACTTTCTTGGTTTGTTTATACTTTTCAAAAATGTTTAACTCTTTCTGCCTCTAGATAATTTATGATAATACAGTGGTTTCTAGATTGGCTTGTGAAAATGATGAAGTTAGGGACCCTGTAGATATATCCTCTGAATGTGATGGAAACAGTGGACCTTTCAGAACTATTGTAAATGGTCCTTGTCCTTGTAGGAGTCTTCTTGGTTTTGTTTGTATATATTTTAAAATCCTTTGATGAGACCTCTATGCTTGAAGTTCGGTCTTCTTGTCTTGGTATTTTCTACGTCTTTTCCTGAGGAGCAAGAGGATGTGAAGTGGTTCTCTAAAAAAGTTGTTTCTCTGCCTCTTATAAAGTGTTTTGTTCCCACAAAGCCTGGTTCGTATACTTCTCAATTTTTGGTCTTTAAGTATGCACAAATGGTGTACTCTTTTGCTCCACCCTAAGATTTGAAATTATCTGAAATGGGTCATATGACTAGGTAAAGATTAGGGAAATTTCATCTTTTTTAGAATCTCCTCTCTTTCCTAGCATGTTGTCCTGCTATTGTAGATAAATGGTTCAACCTACATTTTTATACTCAGTTGTGATTTATTTTTGGTTGAAACAAAATGAACATCACCAAACTGGATCATTTTCCTTATGTACTCGAAGGAAAATATCCTCATTAGAATATATCTAGGTAGCTTAGAAGGTGTAAATTCACACCCATATACTTTGATTTCAGTGTAGTTATGGTACAAGTACTAGGTGCCTATCTTTACTTGCTCACTAAGATGCAACATACTATAGATTCCTTAACTAACTATAGGCTTTCTCTGTTGGTCAACAAGTAAGTAGCTAGATGTGCAAATTGATCTATGAAGTCCTTGAAAGTATATTTCTTTGAATTTCTTCTTAGAATGGTGGTCCAAAATATAACTAAGTGTGTCTCCCCCTACTCATTAAGTTTCTGCACCGCAAATGAGAATTTGTCTGCTTGGAAGAATTAAAACATAAGCATATACAAACATTCCTTGAGTTTGGAGTTTAAGAGATTGTTCATGGATACTATCAACGACAAATTGGCTAAAATTAAAAATAATTGAGAGTTATTCTTCAGTGGAAAATATGGACAGAAAACCTAAGATGGGTTCATCTACCCATTCATTAGAATACTAGCCTAATAAATATGAAAAATATCATACAGGGAGGGCTTTTCTTGTGTAAGTATGTATCCTCATGGAGGAAAATATAAAAATTCCTATACCTTTGGGGAAAATTTAGCTTTTGGTATAGTTCATTTAGGGCTTCTATTGAGAAAGGAGTGGAGGCACTATTGTGAGAAATGTGCATCATTTGTTGGATGGACTGAGGGGTACTTGTAAAAAAATCCTCACTGGTGAGGGCTATTATGGCTCTCTGATTAGAAATGTAGTCAACTCTACATTTGAGAATAAATTTAGGAAAATAATGTGTTTGGGAAACATGTAAAGGGATAAATTTTACTCCTAGAGGCAGATTTCATCACTTTGGTCAAGGTGAATATCTTTTAGCGAATTATGCAACTCAAAAAGATCGAATTTTCACTTTCGTTATGAAATGTTATAATATTTTCCAACAAGGGGAATGTGATCCATGTCAATGGGTGGAGGGATCATGGGGTTTTCAGTACTAGTGTCAATCTTACTTTTAGGATCCATATCAAAGAATTTTAGGAATAGAGAGATAGAATAGTAGACAAAATTGATCAGCAAAACCTGAAAAGAGAAGGTTTATGGTGATGGTGAATACAATATGGCAGATGGTAGTCCTCTACTCATATTCAGTCAACTTGGTTTGTTAGTTGTGAATTTTAATGCGCTTAGAGTTCATAGACATTAATGGGAACAATGTGGTACTTTATGACATTCTTATAGTTGGGAATGCATCCATCATAGGCATGGGCATATTAGAGGGATTAATAGTAATTTAGTATAAGGAAATAAATATTTTAATAGATAGGGGATACGGGGATGGGTGTCGTGGAGGGAGTGGTAGAATGGGTGCGGGGAACGTTGGTGGGAAGGAATGGTGGTTAGGTAGTTTTTCAGAGTGGGGTTGAGCCCTATGTGGTATGATAGGGGGCTGCAAAGAAATGGGAGGGTCACACATAGGCTTGGGGCCGGATGAGGAATCCACCTCTTTGAACCCACCCTCCATTGATAAATATTGACAAGGTTTGGGTGGGGGGTGGGGTAGTTGGGTGGGGTGAAACGCCTACAACGTCGTTGATCTGGTTGCAAATGACGATCCATGACCTCATCGTTGCAGAGGTCAACACTCAATGAAAATATTTTTTTTTCTTATGATTTTATAACACGAGCTCCAAAATTTGGATAAAATGCATTTTGCACCAAACTTAGGATGATCCAAAACATGAATTTTGTTTATTTCAACCTCTTTCCTTTCCATTTTTCCCCAGAGAGGTTAATTTTGACAAACAAAGGTTGCGTTTAGAAGTGCAGACCCTTGTTTTATTTATTTAAAAGGGTAAATTAAATAATCCAACTGCAACCTAACCATGCTAATTCATTGGTCCAGATTAAACGATTGGATCAATTTATTCACCTAAAATACCTAACTATTTTTAGCCAAGTTCTAATAGTTTGGAAAAAATATTTTCTCTAATATAAAATCCGAAAATGAAATTTGTTTTAACATGATTAGAATACATGTTTAAAACAAGGAATGATGATTATGGAATTTCTAATCAAGCTGCACACAACATCCTAATTTTGTTAACAAAACAAACTATTTCATTGTAGTGGCATTTGAATTTGAATCACTTTCACACATTATTTTTTTATGGGGTCATTTTATCATCATTTTTTTATTCTATTTTTCTTTCCTTTTCTTTCATGTGCCCTCTTATAATATATATAATATATATATATAATATAATATATATAATATATAATATATATATAATAATATATATATATATATATATATTGGAAATCATTTGCAATATGCAATATTATTGCAAATGAATATATTCTAAAAGAAAATATTAAATCATCATTTGATCCTATGAACCATAGGACCCTAAAATATAGCAACATAAACAACACAACAAAGTTGGAGGCTCAGACATCAACAATCACCCTTAGAAGTAGTGCCAACAATTCCACTAGTTTGAATATTTCTAAGTTTTTGTGCTATTTTTTTGATTGGTTGTTAGATATTTTTAGGTTTCTATCTTGTCTTTAGAATCAAGGTATTTTGTAATAATTTCTATAAGTACTTCATTATCCAAATTATGAAGCATTGGGATTAGTTTTGAAGAAAGGAATTATGTTGTAAAGAATCTCACAAAGATATCATTGATCGTATTTCAGTAATACATCACAAGCATCACATAAGAAGAGTATCAACAAATTTTGTTTAAAAGTACACTCAATATTGGGCTTACGAATAATTTCTACATTTTCTACTGAAAATAAAAAACAAAATTCCTAATTACTCTATTTTTTAATTGGATCTCTAAATATTTTCCCCTCCTTCACACCATAGATCTTTAAGGATCCAATGAACTTGCCTAACATGCCCTATAAGTTTAGCCTGTAAACTATACATTTGATCAATCTAGTACTGTAACCCTATTTCCCAATGGCCTAATTCCACTTCTCAACCCACACAATGCAAAAAAACTAAACCTCAACATGATAACTAGCATAATGTCATCATCAAAGGAAAGCTAAATCATAAAGAGTGATCCATCTCTGATACTAGAAGGGATGGATTCCTAGTTTCCAAAGTGGTTCTAAGGTTACCTCTTTAATTTACTCTGCAATGTCAAAAATTATGGAGTGATAACATCCTAGTGACCATACTAGGGACAAATATATATTCATTTGAAATATATATTCAACAACATTTAAGATTTATTTTCAAAAATACATGTTTTGAGGCTATAAAATTTGTACATATTTGAAATTTTGTATTTAATACTATATAGATCTGGCTGCTAAAATAATTCATACTAGAGCTCATCTATATTTGAATCCTCCCAATATCCTAGATAAGCCTGAGAAATTGATAAGGAAGAAAGGTTTGTCTGAAAGTCAAGGGAGTAATAATCCTCTATCTAGAGCCAATTATTTTCCACAAAGTTTTGTTAGCATAGAAAATATTCAATTTCATCTACCCTTTGAACTCAGCTTGTTTATAACTAAGCCTGAAGCTATGCAGTTGAAACTGTCATTGACGAGTTGATGTTAAGACCATACGTATGTAAAAATCAATCTATAGACAAGGATTTTGACAAACAAGCTCTCGAGCAATTTGAAAAATTATAAGACCTAGTGATAGACCTTCACCAAGGTATCCACAAAGCCTACATCCAGAAATTAGTTGAACTTTCACCCACATCATTCTCTTTTTCTTCTCCATTCACACAATATTTACATCATGTTTCCACTAGTCCCACCTCCTAAACAATTTCCACTACCTCACCATCAACTTCACAGAGTGTAATACAAATTGTCTTAATCCTTTCCACATGTACACCTCACACAGGATCATCAGCCTTTCATTCCCATATACTAGTGATGGGAGCTCAATATTCTCCCCTAGTTTTACCTACCCAATTGCATAACACGCCTCAAGGATATCAAGGTAGGATTCCTCAATTTGATGGCACTGGTTCCATCACTGCACAATAGCATGTAGATAAAATTAATGACTACTTTGACCTTCAGGAGGTTGATGAAGATGATTGGAAGATGAATCTTTTTTCCAAAAGCCTTAATGGAGAGGTAAGAAAATGGTTTAAATATTTACCAGAATCTAAAAATAGGGTCTAATGATATTGTTGAAGAATATTGATAGGTTTAATCGAGTTTATAATGCCATTCCATCCTCTATAAATCCCCCACTAGGGTTATCCCTTATTCATTTCCAAGAAGGATTTGATATTAACATAGCATAACAATTAAGAGAAAGAGACCCTACCACACTTGCATAAATGCAAAGTAACATTGTCAAAGTAAAGGCGAATTTAGCCAAAAAAGAAAACCTTAAAACTAAAAGAAGGGTTACCATCAAGGAGGAAATTTCCTCCTCTTCATCAGACTTAAAAATAGATAACCTAGTCAAAACCATTGAAAGAATGATGGATAGGATGAGAGTGGTTGATAGAACCCCTCCTAGGAATAGCAATGAATATTATCAAAACACAAAGAAAAATATCAGGAGAATTCCACCTCTGATAAAATAAAGGGAATAGAGGGGCCCTAATGATCACAAAATTAGGCTTCCTTTCCAAAAAAACTATGCCAAAGAAGAAGTGGAACCAAAAGAATATATAGAGGAAAACCAAATAAATTTGCTTCGGGAGACATAAGTTGATCATATCTTTTTTACTAAAGAAGAGAAAATACATTTTGGCTTTCACAACTAGAAACAATTCCATTAGAGTTTGAAGAATACAAACAATGTTATCAGAATGCCATAATGGAAGTGGATAGGAAGCATAACCTCAGGAGTATAAAAATGTTTGACATTGCTCCGAAGAAATTCTCTTATTCTCCTTCCAACAAGACTACTCATAATCAACCAATGAAAAATTAGGTTGATATCCCTTCTTCTAGTCAAACTAAATATCTTCCTTCCTATAGTCAATCCAAAGAAGACAATAAAGAAGAAAACCTGAAAAAAAAAGGATCGTAACATCAAGGAAATAAACAAGCCACAAACCTCTTTCAACATAGAAAATGAATTGGCTAAAGATAAAATTTCAATTGTCCTCACTGAATCGATGAATAAGAATTCATACAAGAAATAAGTAATGAGAGCCTTAAAAGTAGCTGAAGGAATGTGTAGTATAAATATCATTGGTAACAATCCTGAATTGTTGTTTGGTCCAAAGGTAGAATGTAAACCCCAAGATGGAAGTGTTCCCCCTTTCTACATCAGCCTCAATATCCTTTATAAAATTCTTCACAATGCCATGCTCAACTCTCATGCTTCACACAATTAAATGCCCTGATCCATAATGGATAAATTGAATCTTAACATTACTAGGCCATATAAATACTTGTATTGTTTTGATTCCATGAAGGTAAGGTGCCTTGGACTCATTAAATACCTTTGTGTCACCCTATAACAAATTGCCACCAGAAGCATAGTCATGGATATGGTAGTGCTAGTCATACAACCAAAGTATGGAATGCTACTCTGTAGATCATCGGGGGAAAAGATGCAAGGAAACCTGCAAATGGATATAAGTTATGTTACCATACCTGATTTTGGTGAGCCTAGGATAGATTACAGAGAAACCCTA
The DNA here is from genome assembly GCA_000404065.3 of Pinus taeda. Taxonomy (NCBI): domain Eukaryota; kingdom Viridiplantae; phylum Streptophyta; class Pinopsida; order Pinales; family Pinaceae; genus Pinus; species Pinus taeda. The sequence goes on from APFE031399348.1 coordinate 53,034, forward strand.
ATGAAATACATGGTTAGAAGTCAAGATAGACCAAACAACCATCCCTTGTATTCAGTCCATTTAGACCTAGACTCTTTTATCTTGTATAATGATGGAGGTATAGAAGAAAAAATACCTAACCTAGAAATTGTTTAGTGTGAGATGGAATAAAATAAAAAGATATTGTAAAACTTGATGAAGAAAATGAGCCTTTATGGAACATGGATTTTAATGGGGTTATAAGCAATGAAGGATCAAGAGCAGGTGTGAGGGTTTTTAGTTCACAAACTAGAATGGTTGAATGGCATTCATATAAATTGAGCTTTTAATGAAGCAATAATATAGCTCAGTATCAAGCCTTAGTAAGATTGCAACTTTGGAAAAAATTAGGCTACAAAACGATTTTAGTTCATGGAGATTATGAACTCATAATTAAACAAATGAAACACAAATATTTAGCTAAACATCTAAGGTTAAGAGCTTATAGGAATGGTGTTCTAGATTTCCTTGAACGTTTTGTTGAGTATGAGTTATTTGTAGTTCTAAGATGTTAAAACATCATAGATGATGGTCAAGATACTTCATCTAGTACTTAAAAAATGCCTTATCTTCTGAGTCACCAGGGCACAGTTGAAGTTAAAAACAAACCAGCTATCTTGAATAATATCAGGTATTCGAACGCTTTTGGTAATGCTAAACAGATTGAATGTTTTTTGCAATCGAAGGATGAATTTGAGTTTGACAATATATGTATATATATATATATATAGAGAGAGAGAGAGAGAGAGAGAGAGAGAGAGATATTTTGATGTAGACAATAATGTACATACAAAAAATGAATAAAGTAGAATTGAATGAATAGGATAAAGATCAAGAAGAGTCATAAATTTTGTAGTTGAAGGAAAATGTTTTTCCTAGAGGGTCAGTTCCCTCGGAAGAGTTAATTAATTTTATTGATGTGGCTAAAAAATGTAAAATAGAACCTAATGGAGATGATGTGGAATAATGTAGCCTAGGAACCAAAGAAAACCCTAAAATAGTTAAATTTTCCAAATGTTTGCCTGGAGCTAAAAACTAGAAGTATATAGAATTTTGCAAAGAATTCATAGATGTATTTGCATGGAGTTATGAGGATTAAATTCCTATGAAAAACCATTATAAAAGATAAAATTCATATAAAGGAGGACCATAAAATTTTTAAATAGAAACTCATAAGGATCAACCCAATTCTTTTGCCCCTAGTTGAGAAGGAAATCAAAAGACTATGTGATGCCAAAATCGTTCTAGCCTTGCAGTTTTCAAAGTTGGTATCACACTTAGTTCCTACTAGGAAAAGGACTAGGGAGATTAGACTATGTATTGATTTTAGAAATCTCAATAAAGCTTCTCTGAAATACAACTATCCTTTGCCAAAAATAGATCACATCCTACAAAAGGTAGTTGGATCAACAAGAATTTCCTTATTAGATGGATTTTCTGGTTATAACTAGGTTCTAGTATATCTTGATGACCAAGAGAAAACAACATTTACAACACCTTGGGGCAATTTCATGTATGTGAAAATGCCTTTCGGTCTAATGAATGTTACGGCCAAATTCCAAACAGAAATTGATTTTTCTTTTGCATATTAATTAGGTAAGTTTACAGTCATTTATTTAAATAACATCACTATTTTCTCAGAGACATATGTGGAATATTTCCTCCATTTAAGGAGTTTTCAAAGGATGTACAAAATTTAGTATCTCTCTTAACCCTATGAAAATGGTATTTCACTTAGAAGAGGGAAAATGTTTAGGAGATATCATCTCAAAGTATGGAGATATCATCAGTAATTATGCAAATGATTGTTTTACTAAGGTCAATAATGCTTCAACAATGACACCCATTTTAGTAAGTCCTAATTTTACAAAAAATTTCATGATATCCCCTTTTTCATATGATCATAAAATAGCAATTGTGTTATTCGATAAGAATATTGAAGGACATGAATAACCAATTGACTTCTTTAGCAGATAATTGAGAGATGCATCTCCAAAATACAACATTATGGAAAAATAAGCATTTGCATTGGTAAAGGCAATTAAATATTTCAGGGTTTATGTTTTGCATTCAGATATTATTTCTTATGTCCCAAGCGATGTTGTGTTGTGCTTGTCAACAACACCCACATTTATTAACGTTAGTAGTAAAATATTACTTTAATAAATAGGGACCCTTTCAAAAAATGAATATACCCAAAAAATAAATTCTAGAATGTAGGTATTTCTTTTATTTTTTGAATAGATCAAGATATCAAAGAAAACATATAAAACAATTAAAATGCTACTTTTTCTTATTTAGCATGAAATGCATCACAAACGATACCTTTCTAACCCACCGAGATCTACAATGAAGTAATAAAAAAGGAAAATATATATTTGAAAAGTGGTCATAATGTTAGAACGTCCTTAAATCTTCTAAAGTCTGGCATCAAAAATTATAAAAGACTTCCCTTTAGAGGTTACCCTAAAGTATTGTGATCTACGAGATTGCGATCTACAAAATTACGATGGTATAATAGCCTTCTCACATTGTATTTCAATCATATGACACAAGCCTCAACCTATTATATGTCAATATTGTGAAATGTGATCTCAAGCTAGACCCACCTCTTAATCTTCCCACTAGCGCATGTGGAAGTTCATTATTCATTAGAAAGAAGCCTGACAAGTGATGACTCTTGTTTCTGGCATCTCACATTTTGCACAAAATTAAAAAAAAAATGATAAGTTAAACAAAAATGAATTATGTGATATAGTGATATGCAATATTGCTTTGCAAATCGCAAAATCACTATTATCGCAGTTTGATGGCTCACCACCCCAGGAGATTGTTTCTCGATTTACAATGTGAATATTTATGGATATTCAAAGGATAACAGATCATTAGTGGGCATTTATGAAGAAGTAACTGCATTTATGTGTGAAATGTCATCTAGAGTGATTTGATATCTTTTAATGTCGTTTCAAATAAAACACCTTTATCACTTTTACAAGTTTTCTTCATCGATTCATTCTTACATTAAGTATCATATTTATCTAAAAAATTGTTCCTCTTGAAACTCTTAGGAAAAAACCATAGAACATGGAGCCAAAAGAAATGGTGAATAAAGGGAAAGTAGTCACCTCTAAGAAGTCAAAAATAACTCCTATGTTCACAGATACTACATGTAATAGGGAAGCATGGACATCTACGTGGGAGGCTATGTATCAGTTACTAGAGGAAGAACAACCAAGGATTCCTGAGATAACGATTATAGTTGATGGGCGCGATTCCTCTGATGATTCCATAACTAAGCTTGCATGCTCATTTCTGCACCAAATAGCCGAACAATAAAAAATAATCCACTATACTAACATGGTTAAGTGAGTCATTGACGATGCTGATATATATGATAGAGAATTCAAAATAAGAGGATAGGAAGTTATAAGATCTTTCACTCCAGATAACATAAGGCTTATGTACCACTTACCTAAGCCACAAATTACCTACAACAAGAAATTTGTTGAGAAATTTTTCAAAGAAAATGAGGACTTGATGGACTGCACAAAGTATTGGTCAAATATTGAAGAAAGAATCAATAAAAACAAAAACGGTATGTATGCCACCGCATCTATTTGTTCCCCTTCCTATTTTCTTGAGGCTATGCTCTATAGACTATTTTGCAAACCTGAGAGTAAAAAATTCCCCTTAGAATGATTCCCCTTAATAGATGCAACCGTTAATGCAACAATAATAGATTAGGAAAAAATCATGTCTCATAATTTAGCTAAAGCAATTATAGAGTATAGAAGGGAAAGGACCATTGCTTCGAGAGTTTACCCTACATTTTTCATGTGTGCTTATGTTATGAACACTATTTATTTTGGTTCTAAATTCCATCTTATGGGATGGAAGTGGACTATTTAAGATCCACTTCCTATTCGCATCCACCACAAAGACATGTGAGAATCCAATTTTGAACCACATTTTTTCAATATTTGTCACAAGGTTATGCTTCCTATCCAAAAACGAATTTGTAACTTTGATGTCCCTACATTCTCCCAAGAACCCGAGATAGACATCCTCTCGGTAGTGTAATGGTTTGGGGAAGAGACATTTACATATATCAGAGTTTTTGGTAACATCGCCCTCCCCATGTTCTCCCTTTCTATGTCGCCGATAAACTAATGGCTAGAGAGAGATCCTATCCGAAATGTAGTGAAGGAGGGATGAGCAAAACATTGGAGGAACCAAAGAAGGCCATTTAGCCTCAATTTTCGGTATCATGTGGATTTTTTTCATTACATGACCTTACACATGTGTTCAGTGAAGTAGATAATATATTGTCTCCATGATTACCTAAGTTCCCCAGAAGACAATATGACCCATTCGATATTGTCAAGGATTTCACTACTATGGTCCAAAAAAAGATATTCAGCCATGAGAAGGACACATTTGATCACGTTTTCATACAGAATAACACTTTCAAAGAAGTGAAGCATATGGCCTAGATACCTTTTGATTGAGAGGGTCTTCAAGCATTTAATAGCTACAAAGAAGAGAGATTATCAAATGTCCCATTTGGTGAATTGTTAATTGAACCAATCACAAAGCCCACTCCCAGTGTAAGCCTAGATGGTGACTCTAAAGAAAATCTAAAGTTAGTTGTGGAAGGGAATCCCAAGAGAAATCTGTTAAGGGATCCCAGAAGTCATTAGAAAATAAGGAAAGCAGGAGCAGAGAATCAATCTAGGATACAACCCGGTCTGGAACAAAGACAGATGAAGAGACTTTAGCCATCAAGAAGACTGAAACCCATACTCCCTTTATACAGTTGATAAGCCTTGAGGTAATTAATTTGGAAAAGGAGTGGGATAATTTCAACAGAGAACTCAGCTCAGAGGAAGAAGCATTGGATATGCAAATAAAACATCAAGAAACAAGTCCGGAAATTATAACAGGAGGAATTGTGAACACTCAAGAAATATAACACATTCATATTACCCCCACCTCTGAGATTGTTTTAAGAATAGAAGAAATTCCCTCCCTTGATGTATTTTATAGCCTGAAACATAAGGCCATTGTTAAGGGACATAGAAAGAAAATAAAATTGGAAAGCGCAACTGCTAGCACTCCCAACAATGAGTCAATCGATGTCCTCTGGAAAGACTCATCCATTGACCCATCATCCAACCTGACCAGGCTCTCACACTTTGCAACTGCATACGCTATGGAAACCATTGACAAAGCAACATAAGTACAACTATTTCCTAAAGAAAAAGAAAACAAAATTTTGTCACTAGATAGCAGCTACAACAAGCCAAAACTAACCAATAACCATAAAAACAATTGGCTAAGCTAGAACAGGAGTTCCAACAAACTAAAATAGAACATCAAAGGAGCTTGGCAGGTAAGGAAACACATATACAAAACATAACAGATCTGCATAAGGACGACCCAAATATCGATCAATTTATCATCGAGGCACTCAACCTCAACTCCCATCTCACACACCAAAAATAATTGCAATGTCAAAAACTCTCATAGTGGAATTCTCACTACAAAATAAGCGACAAGTTAACAACCAAGTTTTGGAAATGTGATTTGAATATGATGAAATTATTAAAAAGGTTTAGATTTCATAACATGGTCAAATTCTGAAAATGGGAGAACAAGTGACATGCCCAAACTGGATGAATCACATAAGATCTTATTTACAAGTAGGGTTCTCCTCTCAAAGAGGCAAAACATGCAACAGAGGATGCAACAGTAATGGCAAACAAAATCATTGAAAGTGTAAATGAAAATTTGCATAGTGCTAATCTTGTGGCGGAGACCACTCCTGGTTTCCTTCTAAATGAAAAACAACTTGAATTACAATGGAAACATGCAAGAAAAGAAAGAACATAAGCAATTAGCCATGTTACCAAGTAAAATTGGGAGACATATTCGCAGTATCTGGTAAAACCACAAAACCAGTGTATGAACCTGAAATGCCTAATTGTTTCTACCGAGAAACTGCTGCTAGCGCTCATCAATGCCTTGTTTACAGGACAACTGGAATCTAGTGTCATCCATCCTACACTCCTCAAGACCATGCTAGATATTTGCAATCTGAAAGATTGAATGCAGGATTAGTAATTATGCACATTTCTATTTTTGCTTTATTTTTCTTAAATTGAGGCAAGTCGTTTAAACCTCCTCATCCTTTTCTGTAATAATGTATTTTTAGTTTCATAAGTTAGTATTTAAACCACTCTCATGCATTTAGAGATGGGTCAAGAAATTTTATTAGAAACATTCTTCATAACATTCACTTATATCCCTTTAAGGAAGCTCTGGTGAAATTAATGGAACATGATTTATTTTCTACTTATTCTACTAAAATTGCACTTTTGTACTCTTACATGATGTTGGATGATTTTAAAGTAGATCAATACTCTTGGAGCACATGAGTAGAAGATATTATAAATGGTACTTTTATCTCTTAATCCTTTTTTACTTATGCACCAAGAAATACATTATATTCAACTTATTTATGTATGTAAGTGTGCTAGAAAGTTTTGGAAAAAAATAATTTCTTTTCTTGGTACTTAATTAACTCATAGCTCATCTTATCATCCTTAACTTGATGGGGAAACTAAGATAGTGACAAAATGTCTAGAATGACATATTTGTTGCTTTGTGTCTGATAAGAAAACACAATCGGTAAAGTGGTTACCTCTAGCTCACTAGTGGTACAACACTTCCTTCCATACTACATCAAAAATGACCCTACTTATGGCACTTTCTGGATAACATCCACCATCCATCACATCATCTTTAAGAGAAAATTATAAGGTTCAAGAACTGGAAGATCACATCGAGCATCAACAACAACTTCTCTAAGGGTTTGGTATATATATTTATCTCATTCAATTTTTCTTCTTTGAACTCTTTCCATGCAACATTTAGTTAATTTTGTAGTACTCTATATGCATACAATTTTATTTTCAAGGGTTGTGAATATAGTGGTTCTAAATAAAAATTTAAGGCTCATGATGATCTAGCTGAAGAAATGGATGATAATGTTTCAAAAATTCAAATGGGCTATAACCAAACTATTTATGAAGATATCTCAGAATACAAAGAGCTATCCTTTTCTAAAAATAATGCTAAATTTTTTAGAGAAGAATCTTCATTAATCCCACAAGAAGAAAGTTTGTTGATCTTGTTCCAAACAAATCATTGACCCTGTTCCAAGCAAATCAAGAGAGCATTAAAATGGAAAAAATTTTAAACATGCATCACGAATTTCTACTAGGTAATCAAGAAGAAAGAGAAATAATTAAGTTGCAAACAAATCCTCACAGATCCTAGTTTCTTAAATTTTATGGTCCTATCTATGATTAGTATGATACAGAAAATGAGTGGTGGGAACTTGTACAAGAAAAGGAATGTGATCATAATGTTTGAAAAGATACTCTAGTTTATGATTTGTATGATTCCTAGCAGGAATTTCATACAATTCACGAGGAAGACAATAAATATATATTTTGTTGGAGACAAGAAGGTAGAATTTTTTTAATTAAGGAATTTGGTTTTCAAAATGTTGTTCATACACATAAATGTTTAGAAAGAAATCAATATTTTTCCCAAAAGCCCAAATTGAAAATTTCATTAATTATGATGATTTCCTTGCAAAATAAGATATCTCTAGTCATTCCAAGAAAACTAAAATTCATGGAATGTTTTTTTAAATACATCAACCATCTGCTACAAAGTTGAGTGAAAATAAAATTGTTGATCAAAGCTACTTATTCTTTCATACATTTTATGATCCTGTAGAAGATTATATCGAAACTTTATGTGCTTGGGAGGCATTCTCTTTTTCTAGGTATGTACTTGCTCTTGTGGACAAGCTTTTACTACTTTTGGTTATGCTCATTTTTATTCTATAAGTTTTGGAGATGGTGTAAGATCTAGCACTCATAGAACTCAAAAGATGACATGGTAACATTGGAAGACTGACTTCACTTGATTAAGATTAGTCATGTACATAGGTGGGAACCTATACATAAATAATCTCAGGTGTTGAGCATTTTATTTCCAACTGTCGTTCTTCAGTTCTTTTTTAGTTAATAAATAAGGGTGTAAATCTCGTTGGTAAACAATTTTGGACAAATTTTAAATTTTAAGAATGGCAAGTTTCAGTTTTCATATTTCAAGACTTTCATAATTATGGACTCCATGCCCAACTAAGGCCACCGATCTATAGTTCTCATAACTCTTTAATCACAATGTTGTCCCTAGTTGGAGAAAGATGTTATAGATCATTCTGACACAACTAAAATATCTTATATCTTCAAGAAAGTTATATCATAAGATTAAATTTAATAAAATTTGATGGTACCTACTAGTATTTTCTGGTAGTTTATAAGTCGAAAACATTTTTGGTGCTCCTAAAAGAAATGATAAAATGATGTTAGAAGGTAAATTTTTGGGCTTCATTTTGTACAAGTAGAGAGGCTTTCCAAGAGTATGAATTTATACCAACAACAAGACAAGATGACTTATTAATTTCAACACATTATTGAACACATGCACAAAAGGGGCAATCTCGATAGGGGCATGAGAGAGGGAAATCTTCTTCATGATTGTAGCATGGATCTTGTTACTTTTGTTCCTATTGGAACAAAGGTGAAATGCAGTAGCGTGGGATGACCGAGGATCAACAAAACAAGGATTGGACACAATATATCAATTGTAAAAGTTAGAAGAAGATAAAGAATATTCAAGTATGCGTTGGTGATAATGCATGCCATGCTTTAAATGCTACTTGTGTTGCTTCATATGAGGAACACCTTGATTTTGTCACCTGCATCATGCCATACTTCTTATTCTAGCAAAAACAAATGAGCCAACATTGTTAGATTCCCATATTTAAAGGATATTTCGATGATCAGTATTGTCCTAGGATCTAGAGAAGAGAAAGGATTTGGGTGAATTTGAATAGATGAAGCAAAGTTTGAGATGTGAAGCATCAGTCAATTGACAATGCTCAATTACATCACTGTCCAGCTAGCTCCATGCAAAGGAGGGAAATTTTGCATGGCCCCTATCAGTTATATACAATTTGGAGAGGAGTAATAGGCAATGTTATGTCAACTGCTCGAGAGCTTGTGTTTGCTCAAATTTCGGATAAGGAAGAGTTTTACGGGTTATACAAAATAGGTATATAGTGGAATATAATGAGGGTATACAGGCTTTGGTAAACAATATTTCGGTCATGTGCTTCATTGTGCCTTTACTTGTACAACCTTAACATTTGAACTTAGACACTTTCCTAGAATGTTTGGTTGTATACAACATTTCGATATGAATGTCAGATTGACAGTATCAAAATGCATTAAAAGTATGGAAAAAAAGTTAACAATGCATGATATGGCAAAAATAATGGGAAAAATCATCCCCATGTTTAGGGATTCATCATCTATTCAGGTAAGGAAAAGTGTGGGCATGCTTGTTACTTCATTAGTTGAGGAATTAGGAGAAAATATGTTGGCATATGCTCTTTTGCTTGTTGTTCCTCTCCTAGGATGTATGGGTGTCAGTGATCCCACTATAAGACAAAGTGTAATGTGTATCTTTTCCCCACTAGCTTCTCTTCTTCCAATCACAAGTGGTGTTCCTTCACCAACTAGATATACCAAGAATCTATCAACAATATGTTATGAAGATGCTCACCTTTTGGACCACCTTCTTGATAATTCCCAAGTTGATGACTATAAACAGTGGTTAGCATTTCTTAAACGTTTCAATATTCATGGCATTTTTGTGATGACATTGGTTTTGGGAAAACACTCCAAGCCTCTACAATTATAGCATCTAATACAATGAAATGTCTTACTCTTGAAGGCGAAAAGAACCAGTTACACTCTTTGATTATGTGTCCCTCAACATTAGTGGGTCACTCGGCTTATGACATTAATAATTTTATTAATAGTTATGTTTTGAAACCTCTTGAGTACGTTGGATCTCCTCAAGAGTGGTCTTTCATTTGAAATCAACTTGGAAAGTTGCATTAGCTTTCTAGTGGTGGCAACACATCTGACTTCATGTGGCTTAACCCAGTGTGGGTTCTTACTCGACCTAACCTCGTTTAAGCTGGGTTCTCAGAATGTGCTTCAAGCTTGGATCCATTGGAAATTGGGGTTTGCGGTTTTACTATGGTTCATTGTGATGCAGCCACGATGGAGGACAGAGGCTACATGCGTGACTAATTTCATGTTCCATGGTTGTGTTGGAACCTCCTCTGTTCATATTCTATGTTATGGTTTTGTCGAGCATGCTCAACTCGTTTGTGGTGTTGTGGTGTGAGGCTTCAGTTGCCTATTATCTTTGTTGTTTGTTGGGCTCTGTTGTATGTTATATGCTCTTTACTGGTACTTTACTCTGTTCTCAAGCATTCCTGTTGTGCTCCTTTCTTTGTGCTCTGGTAACTATTCAGTAATTGTTTGCCTTCACTAATTCGTCAAGGCCTTATAGTTCTGTTGTAGGAATGTTGTAGTTCTTTTCCAAGGTAATTTGTTGTTCCAATTTCAATTATCGCCTACTTTGTAGATTTTTATAACCCTATGGTTCGTTGTGAGAAGACAGGTTCTTCTCATTTTAGTTTGTTTTGGCTTTGGCAGATTTCTACTTCAGGAATTTTCTCTTTGCAAACTTGATTTCCTTCTATTGTGTTGTATCATTTTGTTTCCCGGCAACTTTTAAGTGATATTGCTCCAATTTCTATTTGTGGCAGGTGCCAATGGAGGCTCCTCTTAGTTGTCTCCTAGTCTAGGATTCTTATAATAGGGTAAGGTCTTTCCCTTTTCCATTTTATGGAGAAATGAATGGAACCCTTGTTCGGTTCTGTATTAATTATTTGAGTTTTAAAACCCTTATTAGGGTTTGGCCAATGGTTGTTGGCCCTTATCAATTTCTCTTATTTCTCTTTCAGCTCACTATATTTAACCAAAGATAGGTTATGTTCTTTCTTTCTTATTTACTGTTGGTAACTGGAGATGGCTTCTGTGATTGTGTCCTCTGTTTGCTGTTTGGAAAGCCTTGGTGGCTCTGTCAAATTTTATAAATATTTTACAAACCCTGAGAGGGTTCTGTTGTAATTTATTCTGCTTCTAATTTGAATACAATGATTCTGGAAAAAAATTCGAGGTTATATAAATTTTTGAAATGAAATTTGTTTATTTTTTGTACCTAGACTGTGTATGTTACTATAATGTTGTTCTTTTTATGGCAAAAAGACTCGCTTCTGATTTGGTTGGAAATTATAGTCAATATGCTTATGCTTTGTGCGTTGTCCTCTGTCTAGAATGAACTCAGAAATTAGGAAATTCGAAAATAAGCAATGCAATAGATAAAAATGAATTATTCAGTTGTATTTGCTTCACACAACACATGTGCCTACTATCTTCTCTCCTATCCTCTCACTCCTCGGCTCCCCTCTCTGTTCTAGAAATGATTACAAATAAAACATTTTTGTTTTAGTTACATATGGTTATTTTCTAGAACTATATTCCAGCCCTACCTACGATTGAAATTTAAAATAAAAATTAACAGAAATGAAATTTACCCTTTCCATGTCCAATAGGGAAACAAAACACTTCCTACTATTTCCTAGTCATCGGATGCTCCTACATCATGCTCCTAGGGAAATTTTTTTTTGTGGCTCTTGTCCATGAGTTCCTCAATAGAGTACCTGACTTGCTAGATCTAAGTAGCATCCAACCAAGAACTATCCTCAATAGGATGGTCCTTCCATTTGACCAGATAGCACAAATATTCTCTCTTTCACATCTTCCTAGTCACCTATATGTCCAATATCATTTCCATCTCTAAAGGCTTTGTTGGGGCTGTCATGCAGAAAGAGTTATTTTTGCGGACAAACCTAACCTCCCTAGGAGTCTAAGACTCTCTAGTGACAAACAAGACAAAAAAGAGCAATCCTTCTCTAAACATACATTATTCTATGAGAAATCAAGTGTTGTTCGATCCTACCTCAAATCCAACTCTTGTTGTAGCAGTCCAGCCTTGCTGATCCAGATGAGCTCATCCTTCACTTTAAGACCTGCATACACTAACAGTCAAACGATTACATAACACCTGAATAATTCATAAAACAAATCATATTCATCATATAGACTAAGGAGTACATGAAATAATTCATTAACAACAAATCATTGAGAAGAATGGACTTATTTGTATTAAAGAAACAAAAAAGGAACCATTACAACCTGAGCCTTCATGTTGTGCAAGCTCCTCCCAGGGTCCAACAAGAGATTTCCTCTACTTTGAGAAGCTCACCCACTTCCAATATGGCAAAAAGAAAGGATAGTAATCCCTCCTCACAAGTTAACAATGGAATTCCTAATTCCAGCAGCATTTACCCTTTGGAATGTTCAGCTTTCAACCTCCCCTCCTCTGGCCCAATGCCTGTATTTATAGTGTTCTAGAGGAAGTTATTCAGTTCCAAAATCAATGGGATACTCCCTCTTTTGGATGGGGTAGCTCCTCTCTTGATGGGATAAGTTCCTCTATCATAGGGATGCATGAACCATCTGGAGGCGCTCAATACACGTCAAACACTCTTCTAGAAGGCTCTAGAAGTGACCACAAGTAACTTTTTAAAGATGAAACTCGCGCCTTTTGACCTTTACAGGGGTACGCACCCATCCTTTGGATTACAGAGCGTACAAGTACGCAGGTACAGTGTGTTTGGAGTGCGTACACGCAGGCAAGGTAGAGAGAACCTGCGTACCCAGAGATAAACATGTTTTTAAGTGACTTTCTCTCTTTTTGAAGTTTGACATGAAGAGCAGAGGTATGAGGCTTGACAAGGAGGATAATATGACTATTGATGGAGCCATATTAACTGCAGATAGTCATGGTGACAAATTTCAGTGTAACAGATTGCCCCCTAAAGTGCGAAGCCTGTAATAGATAGGGGTTTTATATCATCTAGGAAGGGTGAAGTACTTTATCATTTCGAGGATTATCTCTTGGAGAGCCCGGTCAGAACCTGCAATTTTCAACACAAAATACATGTATAATATCATGTCATCACTGAGGTAGGCATTCCCATACTCAGATCAAAACTTTAACTATTGGACTAACTACTCTGATACATGAATGATTTCATAATACATCATAATCATAGACTCGTGTAGACACAGTATGGGCGCAACCATCTGTTTATGATTGGTCTACAACATAATGAATACAAAACTCCTCGCATCCTGGATGGTGGAAACTAGATCCAGGGTCTTCACCTCTACTTCCCGAATTGGTACGATTCTAGCCATGTGAATAAATGAGTCGATGTCGAACATGG
>APFE031399351.1:2654-67685 GCA_000404065.3 Pinus taeda
CGCACATGGTTTTTGGACGTGATGGTTTTTGGTCCATGGTATTGGATGCAATGGTTTTCAGTCCATGGTATTGGATGCTTCAGCATGTATAAATATGTATTATAACATTGAAAGGAACATAATGAAAAATCAAGTTGGTAGTCCCAGTTTTGGGATGCAGGGGAAAATCTCTATGTATATGTGTTTTATGTGTTATGCTCTCACATTGTTTATTTTCTATGTTTTAGAATTCGTATGTAGGTAATTTCTGTATGGGGTTAAAACCTACAACTTCATCGTCCATGTGTGCATGTCATCAACAACATCATACAAGTTCATGAAGATATGTGATCTTCTAACGCAGCGCTACTGTCATCCATTGAGATGGATGTCTTCCTTGTGCATTGTACCAAACTTGGAGTACAATGTTCACATAACTATGTCAAGGGACAATACTTCATCTAGTATTGCCTTCTTCAGTTCAGCTCGGGTGGACATTGTCACCAAGTCTCCTCCTTACTTGGCCATTTGTAGTTCCTTTTCCATTCGTGCATTCTCAGCTATTAGGAAGAAAACACTTGAGCTAGTGGCTTCAGAATAAACTTTGGTTGCATCGGCCAAGGCAATTGTATGTTTGCACACATCATTCATGATCACTCGTTCCTCAATTTGTGCAAGAGACGCATGATACTTTGGAGTTGACACTCTGCAAGACTGAACAACTCTTTGTTGGGATTCATCAAACGCAATGTTGTACATCTCTTCTTCTGACTGATCACCAAGGATCTCAGTGCCTCCTTGGTCGTTCGACACTTGCTCATCATATAGATGCATTGGAGTGAGTGAGTCGACCTCTTTGTCTTGAGGCATGAGGTCGGTGTCCTGTTCCAACTCCTGTTGCTTGATGTCTGCATCTAGCTATTGAAGTTCATGTTCTATCTCATGAAATAAGTCTTTCCCCTGTGATGGTTCACCATGTTCACCTGATGCGAGCTGCTCAGATGAATCAAATGCTTGTATGGGCACTGCTTCATCTATTTGCACATGTTGCACCCCCTACTGTATCTGTTGTTGCTGCACTTCCCTCTCCTGTTTGTGCACCTCTTAGTCCTTTCAGAGTTACTCCCTCAGCTCATGCAACTCCCTCTCTACTTCTTCCATTCTCTTCTTGTCCTTCTACCTTCACGCAATTCGCTTGTCGCGCTGCTACCTCATTGCGTCTATAGCCATAGCTTCTTTATCTACAAGTGGATCTACTCGAAACTTGCAGCTTTGCTTCTCCTCCATGCAATTAGCAATCTTCCTCTTACCTTTGTCGTGCACTGGTATGCTTGCCTCTGCTGCCACTGCTGCTACTACTGGTGCTCTCCATAATGCTGCTTCATGTTGCTTCACTAACCACTCCACAGCGAAGCAGACTGGTCCATTAGGTATGGAGAAACTATAGCAATATCTCCATGGGTCCTCTTTGGCCCAATAATATGCCCCGTGGATCCAGTTGAACTGAACTCTTGTGTAGTGATCTTTCACAATGAAATGTGGTTCATACGGATTGTAGCTTCGGAGGTCGAATGGGTACTTCTTCATTAGTTCTGCTTTGACATCCTCTTGCTTGATACTTTGGATCTCATATAACCCAATCCGCAATGGAAGAGTAGGCCAAGGTACCTTCTTCTTCTGTTGCAGTCTAGTTTTCAATCCTGCTGAGATGTTATGTGCTACTTCCTGCATGACAATTACGTCAAAGGAAAACTTTGGCAGAACATGTGGAAGCTTCTCTAAACTGAACATTTGGATGAAAGTACCAGATTGCGAGGCATACCAATCTGCAATTCCTATCAACGCCTCCATTTCTTCCTTTGACATGTAAGGTGGATCATATTTGAATATCATCTTGTACACAAGGGTGACAAAATTATTGGACAACCGCGTGATTACTCCTTTGAAGCTGCATTCGGACAACAACTTGAAATACGTGTTCACAGTAGTCTCCGCTGGTGACCATGCCCACTCCAAGCTCGTGAACTCCTGTAAGGCACAGACAACATCTAAGATGTAGGCAGACATGTAAATCTCTGCATGCATACCTCCGGGTGACTATCGAGGCTTCTTTACTTGTTCCTTCAGCTAGTGAGCCAGTATGTTGGACTAGTTACATGGTTTTCCTTCTCTAGCCAACTGGTCAAGTGCAACCACCCAAATTTGTGCGAAGGTTTGTGCTTTCTTGCCCATACAATTGATAAGAAAATATTATCAATTATTGGCATGCCTTAGTATATTTGTCTTGTATATTTGGTTGGGTGTCAACCTGAATCGAGATGGCTCCTTTACCCAATTCTTTAGAATGTCTCTTGAGTTAGCACTCCTATTGGGTAAGTTGAATGGAGTCTGCACAAAAGTCACAGGCTCTGACATCTGATACATATCATCATAATCTCTTCCCCAGAAGGTCACAAGCTTCGACCCACTGACACTTCTCAAGGTCATTATCTTGGGATCAGTGAGAGATGATCCTGTGTATCATGTCCATGCATGGGAATGCGGGAAATCTACATGAAATCTGGTAGAAGCCAGAGTTGTGAATGTTCACATACACCTGATAGTCTTCGAGGTGTTCCCAAAAAGTGCCTGCAAATGTTTCATTGACCTATTTCCACTTCAGTTTGATGCCCTTGTCTAGATACAACTTTGTATCTTCATAGATCGGTAGACTAGAGGACACTTGCTTAACTGCTGCTCCAACTTCATTTCCATCAATGTCCTGTGATCCTGTTCTCTTGGAAGGCATTGAGACAAATGAACTCCTTAAAGATCTAGAGACAAGCAACATACATGGCAAGATATCTATCAGAGAAAATAAAGAAACTTCCGGGAATGACACAACACATACCTGAGAAATTGATGGGCAAGATTGCGCAATTTCTTCTGGGAGGCTGGGTGACTGGCTGCTAGAACTATGCAAAAGGTAGTCTAGGTAGTCTAGGAGGAAGGACTAGCTATTGGATCTATGCAATCCAGACTGGCTGTTGGCTGCTGGGATTGCGTAATGCACAATTCTAGCTAGGAGTGACTAGAAGCTCAGGGAGTGCATTTCGTAATTTTTCGGGCCAGTAGTCACTGTCCCTTAGAAATGTACAAATCAGTCTTAGAGGGCACTGCTGAGCATAAATGTGAATTTCTGGAGAGGAAGGCAGAGCCTTCGTTCCCCAGATTGCGCAATGCAATCTTAGTAAAAGCAGAGTTCGAGCCAATGTTGGCCTGACTCGCTAACGGGAAACTGAAAGAAAATAATACAGTGAATGCATGGTGACACTAAGTGAAAGTAGAAGTGATTGATAATGCATGCAAAACATGAATGAAATATTCAACAAATAGATCAACAAGCATGTGGGTGAAGTGATTCACCGGTTTAGTGAACATTTTTGCAAAATAGTTTCATGCATGCGACAACAACGAGATAGCAATGAAAACTGAAACAGAGCTAGGAAAAGCTAGTATACATGTAAATGATAGTAATCATTCAAAGAAATCAATCAAACAACACTCACGAGTGAATACACAAAAAGTAATAGAAATGATGGAAAAGACGAGTTGAGGTCGCTTACGCGTGAATAACGGAGCCAGATGTGTCAAAGAGTCCTGGATGTGCTGTGGGATGTCAAAGCTCCAAGATCAATATGAAAGAATGAACTCTGATGTGTTGAATAAATAAGTTTGGGCTCATGACGTGCATGCCACAAATCTAGGACAAATCAACACTTGGAGGGAAGTTTCTAAAACAACTTTGCATGTAACCCTTGACTGCTAAAAATAGCTCGCTAAATCATGGGATGCTTTTTGCATGTTAACTTTTTCTATTCCAGGAAAAATCAAGTCATGCATGCAGAGTCAAGTTTCTTTAGTCTTGGGTGGAACTGGTCAATCAGACTACTCATGCATGAAACTGCTCAATTACTTGAGAAAAATGTACATTTCTGGTTGGGAGTTGGGCTAACTGCCCAGGAGGTTTGTGCAATTTCTGGGCAAAGCAGTTGATCGCTACATAGATTTGCACAAATTATGGGTTAAGTAGCCCTGCTGGGAGTGTTGGTTGGAATAATTGAACAATTCTGGAGCCCAACAGGCTGCCAAATAGAATTTCACAATTTGTGGAGGGAAGGATGGTTTCCCTCCAGAAATGCACAATTTTATTGGGGAAGCTGCTCAACCTGCAGCTGGACCAAGTTGGGGTGAACAACCTGTGAGGGGAATGCATCAAGTTGTGATCAACAGGGTTCCTTTGTGCAAGAAAACATTAAAGCTTGTGTACTTGACAAAATAAGACAAGGTGCTATGAAAGGTTGGTATGGAGGCTCTAAAACGGGCTAAGGAAAAAATTTTGAGGGTGGTTGTTGCCGCTACAATAGAATCACTAAGAACCATTGTTCCCTCATGCCATTTACTGCATTACCATCTATTAGGCCACAAATACACTATCCATTCATTTATAAGAAAAAAACATGCTGAGAGCCTTACATAGTTGTTGTCATAAAACACACATATAACCAGACTAATAACAACATAAATACTCATGAAAGTACAACCATATAAACCATAGATAATCTATCAAAATGATCATATAAATACAAGGAGAAATAACCTTTGGTTAATGTTTCAAAAGCCAAACCCGAGATGGGACATCCACATTCCACCGAACCATAGAATGGTTGAGCCAAATCTCTCTTCTACCATTCAACCCCGTGCCATATTCCAAGAATGATTGTGGGACTCAAACCAAAAGAACCAACTAGGGCATACCGAGGCTAAACCACCTCACCCTCATCAATAGAAACCAAACTTTACCGTAATGCATCCTAGATCACTAGGCCAACATAGTGAACACATCATAACAGGATTTACCATGATCTCCAACTGATCACTAGGCCAAACAAGCATGGATGCTATTAGATTTCTCCACCTACATTGTGAGGAATTTGCTAGTCTTCTAATCTCTTAGGCTTTACCACAATCCAAACATGGATGACTAGGCTCTAGACCAAAACCCACTCTCAAGGATTTACCGCATATCATAAACCGGGGCTTACTAGGCCCAAGAAAGAGAAAACCACCTCTTGGATTTACTTTATATCCTTCCATTTATTGGCAAGGACTCCTAGGCCCACCAAAGAAAGACAATCATGGCTTTACTGCAACCCACAGTCTGGTGCAAAGGTCACTAGGCTAGTGGCTTTATCATGATCCATAGTCTTGTTCAGGGACCACTAGGCCATGTGCTCTATCATTCAGAGATCCACCTCACTCAGCTTCAAATCCATCCGACAATCCATCTCAACCAAAACATGAGAACCCATTCACACCATGGCTATTCGAAAATGGCAAGGCTAGGGTGAAAACATTGTTACACTTGGAAAAAACCATTCCACAATAGCAAAAGAACCACATGAAATACCATGCATGCCAAATCTAGAAAGGAAAATACACATGTAAATCAATACCTGAAAATAATCCCATTGTAGCTGCTTGATCCTACCTTTCCTTGCTTGATCTTTGCTTCCTCTTTCCTTCTCTGCGTTTCTGGATCCAATGCCAAAGTGCTCCTAGAAAACTCCAAGTGTCCAAGAGTGATAGAGACAGATAGAATAGAAGAGAGGTCCAAAATTGAATTGATCAAGCTTGAGAAGAGCTTACACTGACTAGGATATTTCCAGTTGATCCTCAGAAGCCTTTTTATGAATGAGGCCTCTATTTTCTTCATTTCCTGTAATTTTTCTTCATTTTCCTCCTCACATGCAACTTATGACCTTTCACCTTCCTTTTCTCCTATTTTCCATTATTCTCATAAATAAATGTGCCAAAAATGCCATTTTGCCTTTCCAAATCCTTACCCATTGCCTTTCCAAATTTCCTTAGCCATAAAAAAACTAAATGAACACTCCCTAGGATGTCTTGCCCAACATTCAGCTTGGAATACGTGTCCCATCACCATGGCCATATATATATTTTTACATGAAGTTTTACCATGGTTGTTACAAAAATCTCCCCATTGGGGGAACACCATCCTTAGTGTTCAATGACAGCTATAACCAACAAGAATGATGAAAAAAAACATACTTCCCATGGAGCTTTATAACACAGCTCATTGTAATATTTACAATGAATAACCTTCTCAAATGCAAAAAATCATGAAAACATGTCCAGATAACAACCATACCGCATACTGGAGCTTTATAACATAACTCATTATGGTATTTACAATAACATCCACATTTTTGTCACCCAACAAATAATCATACTATCTATGGAGCTTTATAAATCCAACTTAATACAGTATTTAAAATTGTACACACATATACACATATGCACATTTGCTCAACCAACAAATAAAAGGATACGATGCCTGCATCAACAACAAGGGAATCTAGAGGCTCAAGCCTCTACCCTCAAAGTAATTCCAGGATTCACCTCCTTCCCAAGAAGTCCAGAATCCACTGTCATAGTCAAACGACATCCAATGTCTAGCACTACAATCTTGTTCCACTTTCCCTTTCAGTGAATAATTATCGTCTCATTATTCCAAGGCACACTCCCAATGTGCATCTGATTCCATATGGAAATGCTAATGACCACAACAAACATATTTTCGACCTTCCCTTCCCTGATACACAGTCCCTAGGTAAATCTGGTCACCCCCTTCAATGTAGTCACTCACCTTCCAAGTTCCCTAGCATCTCCTATCCTACGTGATCCATCCCTTGGTAAGGCTCACTTGCATCATAAGGTCAAGAAACAAGGCCTATCACTCCCTTAAAACCATCATACCTTTCATAACATGCTCATGGAAATCAATGGACATTATCTGATACCAGTGTCCCATAATGGCCCTGCTCCTGAAGTGCTCTACAAGTATACTGCTAAATGTTACAATTTACTTTGCTGCTTCTATCAATTCTTACGGTCGATTTCAGCCACCTATTTGAGCATGTTCCTACATTCCTATTCCAAGCACCTAATTTCCGTTAGATTCAAGTAAATTGAAATAACCTCAAAAAATACTTCATTGGTAGTTTGTCAATAAGGTACACTTGCGATCCTGTTTACTTTCTGCCACAACAAGGCAAACTAACATCTTTTACCAAATCATCATGTATAAATATATCACATCAGGTTAGCTCAAAACATAACCATCATAGATCAAAATCATAAATCAGATGTAACCATCATAAACTAGAATCATAGATCATATATAATCATCATGTACCTGATATTCATAAATCAAATGCATGATAAAACTAAAATAAAATATTGATGCTTATCCTTCAACCAATCCTTATATTCTACCCTTGTCTTTATTTCGTACACACTCCGGATCAGTTGCCACATTAGACAAACACCCAATGCCTTCTCCTCAACCATGTGCACATACCCATAGTTTGCATCACACACATACAACTACACACCATGCAATACACGCATCTACACTAGTAGCATATGTACCACAGGTACACAGTACCACCTGTACATTACAACCACCTGCACAACGTGTGCACAACATCACATGTGCATGGTACCACTTACACAATGTGTACACAATGCCACATGTACACTGCACCACTATACAATGTGTACACAATACCATATGTACACAGTACCACACACATGACATGTAGACGATGCCATATGTACACAACACCACATATTGCACAACATGTACACATCACCACTTACACACAACACCACTTTTACAACATGTACACATCACCACATAACACCACTTGTACAATCATGCACACAACACCATATGTGCATAACACCACATGTACAATATCCACGCAACACCACTATACGTAGCACTACATATTCAAAATGTACATAGCATCATTTATACACATCACCACATATCCAACATCTATAGAGCATTGTATGCACAACAATAGTACCACACATCCAAAACCACATTGTCTTTGCCAAGCAACCTTACTTCCAGTGTCTTATCCATACTTGTCTAGCACATCGTAGACCACGTTGCTTTCATTTCGCTACTATATCCCTTGGTATAACCTATCCATAACATAAACATAATATAATCACATAATATAAAATCATAAACACATGATACTAACCTCATATATTTTTAGGGCTACTCCTTCCCATTGATTCCTCGTAAGACAAGGAACCTATTCATGTCATTCACCTGCGTAAGCAATCATTCCTCCATAAGAACGATTCTTGATGACCTTGTCAGACAATGACATAGATACACACCTACACGTATATGTATATATATAAACATCAACATAATCATGAACATAACATAATTACCAAATATCAAGCTCAAGGTTAATAACACTTCCTTTATTCATGCACAACATACACAACATTGAGAACAATGTTTCCCAACATAGCCAAGGCATCCAATACCTCAAATCCATTTACTTTACATTTTCTGGTTACTTTTCTCATGTCTGTGCTACCACCATCCATTTACTATAATGGACCCAAACAGTCCAACTGTCTATCATAGTCTTACCTTCCATTGTGCTTACTCATGTACATAGATTCATTTGAGTCTTACATTACCTGTTGGGTATTGCACAACTCTCCCCAAGCTCCATTAACTTTCCTCTTCACCAAACCAATTCCCAAGACTCAAAACATAAAACACAAGTCCCTCATCCCACATCTGCCCATGTAACCATGCTAATTGGGTAAACATGCAACAATAGGCTACTATTATTGGATTTGACCCCCTATGTGACTTTAAGGAAGTGGAATTGATGGAACACATCAACTAAACTATCCACATAAACAACAAAACCCACATGAGACATGTCAGCCACTCATACATCTTGTCCCTAGATCCCATTGATGTTCTGGACATCTTAAGCCTCTGTCGCTCTCATGATATGTGCATGACAACATCCAAAAACCCAAAGTCACTCTCACATGCTTGCTTTCCAATGTCTAGAGACCCAATTTTCTAGTGTTATGTTGGTGACCTTGGGGTTTGAGCCACTTTTTTAGGCCCAAATCCCATGTCACTACCCAAAATGGAATGATAAATTAGGAGCATTAAAAGAACTAGGAAACAATGATGCAAAAGAAATAAGTTAAACAAGACCTTAATCAAATCCCTACTAACCATGACAGGCATTTCATCAAACATGTCGCAATCATGTAATCTACTGGTGTAACCAACAAAATTAAACATAGGGATCTTGTACTTATGTGAGAATAGCTAAGATCAATTTCTCCCTCATTCCATTGGCTACATTACCGTCTATTAGGCCATAGATACAATATCCATTCATTTACAAGCAAAAACATGTTGAGAACCATACATAGCTACTATCATAAAACACACATATAACTAGCATAATAACAACATAAATACTCATGAAAATACAACCATATAAATCACATATAATACATCAAAATGCTCATAGAAATACAAGGAGAAATAACCTTTCATTAATGATACAAAAACCAAACCTGGGTTGGGACTTCCCTGTTGCACCAAACTATAGAATGGCTGAGCCAAATCTCTCTTTAGCCATTCACCTACGTGCCATATTCCAAGCATAAATGCGGGACTCAAACCAAAGAACCAATCAGGGCATACTTAGACTAAACCACCTCACCCTTATCAATAGAAACTAGGCTTTACTGTAATCCATCCTGGATCAATAGGCCAACATAATGAACACATCATAACATGCTTTACTATGATCTCTACCTGATCACTAGGCCAAAAAAGCATGTATGTCACTAGATTTCTCTACCTAGAGGAATTTTCCTGTCTCCTAGTCTCTCCGGTTTTACCGCAATCCAAACCTAGATCACTAGCCCTAAATCAAGGCCCACTCTCTAGGATTTACCTCAGATCCCAAACCTAGGATTACTAGGCCCAATAGAGAGAAAACACCTCTTGGATTTACTATATATCTTTCCATTCACCGGCAAGGATTCCTAGGCCCATCAGGGCAACACAATCCTAGTTTTACCGCAACCCACAATCTAGCTCAGAGTTCACTAGGCCAGTGGCTTTATCATGATCCACAATCTGGTTCAAAGACCACTAGGCCATGTGCTCTATCTTTTAGAGATCCACCTCACTCATCCTCAAATCCATCTGATCCTTGGAATCCTTTTTATGAATGAGGTCTCTATTTTCTTCATTTTCAATTATTTTCCTTCATTTACCTCCTCGTATGCAACCTATGACTTTTCACCTTCCTTTTCTCCTATTTTCCATTATTTTCATAAATAAATGTGCCAAAAATTCCATTTTCCTTTCCAAATCCTTAACCATAAACAACCAAATGAACACCCCTAGGATATCATGTGCAACATTCATCTTGGAATATATGTCCCATCACCGTGGCCATATATATATTTTTACATGAATTTTTACCAGGGTTGTTAGAATTTCATATCGATTTGGCATTTAGGTTTCCATTTTGTTTGGGTCCACTTCACCAAATCCCTCCTAGATATCCAAATACGAAAAAATTTTCATATGAGGGCATGATCCTTTATATATTAAGAGTATCCCTCTAGTTTGTTGGGTTACACCATGTACTTAGGGTTAACTACTTCTTTGGGTAAACACCTACCCTTAAGGCGATATTTCCATTGGGATCTAAGAATTGAACTATCTTGGTTGTTATTGTACCCTTAGGAGCATCCTAACCCACCTACATTAATTTGTTGAGTATGAGTTACGACATTTTTGTAAAAGGGCTTTGCATGCCTTCTTGCAGAACCACATATTTAGTAAGTTATGCTCTGCTGGAAAGATATCATCTAAAAGAGTTACACCTAGTTGGAAGATCATAGTCACAACTAGAATACAAAGTATTATGATAAATGCTAAAGCAAACCCCAATCATAGTAGAGATCTCCCTTCAAATAATATTGTTACATTTAACAATAATAAAATGATACTTATATTCATAAATTAAATATTAGTGATAACAAAAAACCATGGTTGGCCATAAATAAAATCTTAAATTTCCACCTTAATTTAACATTACTTTATATATAGAGATGAAGTAATTAAAAGTAAATACGGAAAATAATAATTTTCCTTTTAATATGAGGGAGTTATGTAATTCTTTCACCACTTAATATGTGGTTCATAGATGTAACAATGAAAACAAAAATATTTAATAACAAAAAACTATTTTAGTGCTAGCAATAGACATAACATAATTTTATATCAATTTTATATAAAGAAAAATAAAGTAATTGAAATTAAAAATATTCTTATATTTTCACTTTACATTGTGAGGGAGATTTGAAGTTTATTCTATTCATAATATGGAATTGATATATAACATTTCAAAAATATTAATAACAAAAAGTAATTTAATGTGGTTTATAAATCAAATATTTCAGCATGCTTTGTTGAGTAAAATTTTTTAACATCAAATATATATACATGCTCCAACACACATACATAGAACTCTTATTTTGGTGATAGGTATTTTTTTTTGTGGTTCTTAAAGACCCTAGTCAGTGAGTGGTTGCTACATCCATGGAAAAATCTGGACTAGTCGCCCCTCGGCCTACTGGGAAGACCCAACCCCAAGGGCTTCGGGTAGAATCGACCCTGTGACCTCCCGATGGCGAGGCACGATTTTTGACCAATTGAGCTAACCCTTGGGGCTTTTATTATTCAAGTTATCCTTCAAACTTATATATATATATATATATAAAGAGAGGGAGATAGAGATATGTTTTCTACCTCTGAATATGAGTAGTATTTCCTATGGGGAGAAACAAAATTGGAGGAAAAATGGGTGCTTGTAGCTTGGGATAATATCTACAAACCCAAATTGAAGGGAGGTATGGGGCTAAGATATCCTTCAACTTTAGTTATGGTTCTAGGAGCCAAGATATGGTGGCATTGGATCCAAGGAGTTCAAGGCCTTTGGAAATGTATCTAGATGAGAAAATATGCAAAACACATTCCTATTCAATACCTCATAAGAATTCCCTTTGTAACACCCCCTCCTCCCAAGTCCAGTGAAAAAATCGGTCAGTCGGGGTAAACATGTGATGAGAGAGGCTACTATAAGGGATTCAACTTCCTTGGTGACCTTAAGGAAATGGAACTGACATAACATATCAAACAAACCCATCCACATCAACAACAACACCCTAATGAGACATGTTAGCCACTCAGACATCTTGTCCCTGAGTCCCACTGATTATTTAAGCCTTTTAACCCCTGGTCACTCTCATGCTATAGGCAAGACAATGACCAGAAGCCAAAGTCACTCTCGCAGTCCTATGTGACAACATCCCTAGATGTTTTCCAGAATACTGGTGCTAATGTCCCCAAGATTTGAGCCACTTTTCTAGCCCAAAATCCTAGCGTCTACCCAGAACTTCTTATAACCTTCAAGAATCCATCAAAGACATTATGACAATATAAACAAATCAAAAATCAACCTCAGGACTAGGCCTAATCATCCCCAACTGGGACTAACATTATGTCAAACACTTGGCATCAATGCAACCTACAAGTCTAGGATACAAGACAAAGCATAAATGATCGAAAGAACTTATGAAACATAACTAGAAGGATCACCTCCCTCTCCATTTAACTATTAGTTCTTGCATCCATTAGGTCTTGCATCCATCCATTTAACAATTACAAGTAAATACATGAAATAACCATGACATGAACTAGTCATTTAGCCATGCTTATAACTATCGTAAAACCATATCAATCCACATATAAACCAGTGAAAAAGTAAGAGAACTTAGCTTTTATTAATATAGGAAAATCTGACCAATTAAAGGACTTCCATGTACCACCTGACCATAGACATGGCTGAACCAAATCTCTCTTTTAGCAAGTCACCCCTGTGCCATATTCAAAGAATGAATGTGGGATATCATAGAACAACCAATCCTTGAAAAACCAATGGAATTCAAAGGTTAAACCACCTCCACACTCATCAAACCTTGATCACACCAAAACAGGTGCTCCAATCACAAAAAAACTGAACTTGGAATGCCATTTGGAATCCATCACTATCCTTGAGGAAATTTTTGTCTCCTTATCTCTCAGTCTTTACCACAATCCAATCCCAGATCACTAGGCCCTAAACTGAGATCAGTCTCTCCTGCTTTACCGTAATCCAAACCAAGATCACTAGGCCCTAAACTGAGACTTCTTCCTCAGGATTTACCATGTATCCCATCAAAGTTGGTCAAGGGATTCCTAGGCGTTTGGGAATGAAACTTGAGACCACATATGGCCTGGATTCTGAAATCCATACGGTAAATGAAAGCTCAAAACCAAGATAAACATCCTAATATACCATGGCATCCAGAAAATGGAAAGGCTAGGCTGAAAACCACTACCCTAACCCAACAAAACCATGCCACCAACAGCAAGAGAACCATACACCAACATGCAAATCCATGCGTTTCCAAACCATCTAGGAAATCGCACATACCAAAGTTTACCTGCAAGTATTGCTGTTGAAGCTAATTTATCTTGCATTTTCCTTCCTTCATCCTTGTTTTCCTTCCTTTTCCTTTGCTTGATTTTCCTTCCTTGATCCAAATCCAGAGTGATCAAGAGTGAGAGAGAAAGAAAGAAGAATGAGAGAGATCCAAACTTGAACAGACCATGAGCTTACACTGACCAAGCCTAACACTGAATAAGAAAATTCACTAGCCAAGCCTGCCAACTAATCCTCAAAATCCTTTTATTAATGAGGCCTCTAATTTCTTAATTTTCCCCTATTTTCCTTCAATTTCCTCCTCACATGCTACCTGTGACCTTTCACCTTACTTTTCTACTAATTAACTTTATTTTCATAAATAAATGTCAATTAATGCCTCATGCCTTTCCAAAGCCTTAGCCAAAACACACATCCAATGATGCCCAATAGGATATCTTTCCCCAACATTCAACTTGGAATACGTGTTCCTTACCTGTGGTCTTATTTTGCATTTATTTACATTATTAAATGATTTTTCACTAGGACTGTTACAGAACCCTCCCCCTTGGGGAACACCATCTTAGGTGTTAAACCACATCAGGACCTCATAAAAATCACTGAAAAACAAACCCACTACCCATGGAGCTTTATAACTTAGCTCGTTGAAGTATTTACAATGAAATACCTACTCAAAGAAAAACATCATGACAACATTACCAGATAACAACCATACCGCATACTGGAGATTTATAACACAACTCATTACGGTACTTACAATAACCACATATACACACATGCACATTTTCTAAACCAGCAAGTAAAAGGATATAATGCCCATACCAATCAACAAGGGAATCCAGATGACCACACCTCCACCCTCAAAAGTAGTACCAGGATTCACCTCTTTCCCAAGAAGTCCATAATTCACTGTCACAGTCAAAGTTGCATCCAATGTCCAGCACTAGAATTCTATGCCCTTGTCCTCTCAGTGAACAGTTATTGGCTAATTGTAGTGAAAATTTGGAAGACCCAAATTTCTATTGCAACAACTGATTAAGTTTCTTCTATTTGTTAAATTACTAAAAAAATAAATATTTCATCCTATAGCAAATACTGAAACTAATACACTGCAACCTTCACCAATTAAAATTATATGCGAAAACAAGAAACTGGGCAAGAAATAAATACACACCACATTACACTATTATTTTTGGACAAATGCCCCCAGAAAAACCTAAAGTGGGAAAACCAATGCAACAATTGAGAATTTGTATTATTAAGCAATAGTTTTTTTAATACAATTCGTTGGAATCCCAACTGACTATCCAATATAGAGCATTTGACCAGCAGAAGATTAGTGAGAAATATCAAACACTATCACTGGAAATATGACACTGATCTAGCCCTTGAATGACCAGCCCCTAGATGCCTCTACGTAGTTTCTGTGAAATCATCATGTTGCTTTGCATCATAGCTTCTAGGAACTCTGTCACTCTTCCTGACTGATCGATTTTCTTCCGAGACTTTGACTTCTACCCTCTCGATCTCACACCCTGGATTCTAGATCTGGAAATTGATTCTACAGAAACTTTGTGGATTCTCTCTCAAGCTCAACGCTACCTTTGTGTGGCTCTATGTTTCCTAGTGTAGCCTCTTCATTGTATCTTTTGGATGTCTATTTTCCTCCTCTACGATGTATTTCTGGATTAGGGAACTCTCCAACTAGAACTATCCCTACCCTTCACTGTAATAAATCACTTCGATATTCTCTTTAGCAACTATTGTGCTTCCCTCTCTGAGAAATTCGATCTCCTTATCTCTCAATGATGTTATTTCCAAATTCCCATCAGGCCTCTTCTTATAATCCTCTTGTTGATCAATCAATGACCCAGATTATATTTTATTCAATGGCTCAAATCATTTTGTCTTGATCCTTGTATTCTTCTAGAAGTCTTGCCCTCAATTTGATTAATACCCTTTAATTATTTTAATTTCATTAGTTTAGACATAGGAACCCATTAAAAATAATTAATTATTTTAATAAATCTGTCTCTGTGTGGAATTTCCCAAAATGATTTCTGGGTATTCTGTAATACTTGTGTCCAAGCTTCGCTGAAAATTTTGAGGCTTAGAGAACATCTGATGCTACCAGAAATCAGCACTCCCTCATAGCAAGGAACGTGTTATAGTAATGCAACATGTTGAAGCATCACCCTTCTCTGTAACATCTCCCTTTGTGCTATTGATGTTTGACATCACTTCCCTCCAACTACTGCAGACATGTTGCATCTCTTCTACTACTGACCCTCCCACTATTAACACTACATCTATACTACAACCTTCATAAGTTATACATTGTGCTGCTACTGGCACTTCCACTACCAACACTGTATCTGCACGACAACCTTCTCCAACTGTTGCTGCTACTGCATCAACAATGGAAAAGCATCCAAAATTATTGAATAGGTGTTTATTATGATGCACATGTTGCTAGAGTTATGATTGTTTCTAGTCTTTGCGCTGAATCCTTTGCACTGTTGTTGATTCTGCACTATGCGAACTGCATTGCTTGCAACTCTACTTTGGTCTACTAAGTATTTGGTGCTCCTAGCCATTGCAACCGTCTCTCCAACACTCCTCTGCACCAAATGACACTAGTCCATCCTGCTACTTCTGATATGGGCTCCTGTAGCAAGGTATTGATCTGAGAGGTGGACTCCTCAAAGATCCTACCCGTCTACAGTTCTTTCGAACTACAATACTAGATCACCCCACCTCTCCCCTCGAGGTATATGGGAAACCATGCTGAATTCCTCCTCCTTATATTTCTAGATGAAACCTTTGGATCATGATTCTCATCCTTTTCCTTATTCTTAAGATGACATATGTAGTGTAGTGACTGGATTCACCACACTGAAAACAATTGATCTTCGAGAGGTCCTTCTTTTGGAGCCGCTGCTCCTACTGCCCCTTGGATGCAAGGGACACATTTTCTTCCTCCTCTTTGGGCTTCATCCCACATCTATTACTACTATCAAGGTTTCACTTTTCCAAGTATCTCCTCATCTCTTCTTACTAAAGAGTGAACACCATTCCTTCCCAATCTGACAATCTTTCTCTACATAGGATTCTTTGGACAAATACTTTCCATTCTTCCAAGACTGAATTCAGGGCTAGCCTCACCATATTGGTAGGTTTAGGTTTTGACCCCATAGCTTCCAATGATCAATGCATTCCCCCTTCTGCATCTGTGTGGATCTCATCTTCTGCTCCAAGTACAGTTTCCACTGCCTGGAAGATCCTTCGTATAATGTGGCCAATGCTTTCGACATTTGTTGGGCAGTATCCTTGTCAACAATGTGACACATTATGTGATCTCTCACTCCATCAAGGATCAATCGTTTGGCCTTCGCCATTTTAGCCTTGTACTTCTTGAGTGGATATGGATTCATGGGTACATCTACCACATTGTCGACATAGGTTTTGAAATTTTCTCATCTAGAAGGCATGAGATACTTGCCTTCTAGATCACGTAGTTGGATGCACCTTCCAACCAATCTTGATCTTGCAACCCATGAGCTGCCATATCTTCCAATGAAATGTCAAACTACCTCCTCTCTCCTTTGTCTTGCTACTGCACTAACCTATGCACTGCTTGTTATAGTTAGTAGATCTGATTCTCCCTATTGTTGCTCAGTAAATGAGAAATTGAATTCCCTCACTAGGAATTCTCTAAGGAAGAAATTTCCTCAATAATGTCTCTCTTCTTCCTTTTGATGTTCTTATGCCCTAATAACCACTGCAGAAAACTATGTTGCACTAGTAGCCTCCTCTGTGCTAAAGCTTCTGCGTTGCTCCATTTAACACTATAAAACTTTGATATGGAAGTATTACTCTCTGTCGACTCACTTAGAGAGGGACTTTCATTGAAAAAAATTTCACTCCTGGCCTAGACTACATAATCCCTTTGGGGATTTGTTTTGATGCCTACGCATCACTTCAAACCTCCTTATCTTCAGCGCTGGGCTCTTCTGGCTCTGCTTTTGTTTCACCTGGAGCTCCGGTACCACGTGAAAATTTGGAAGACCCAAATTTCTACTCCAACAACTGATTAAGTTTCTTATATTTGTTAAATTAATGAACAAATTATTTATTACATCCTACTGCAAATACCAACGCTTATACACTGCAACCTTCACATATTGAAATTATATGCAGAAGTAGAAACTGAACAAGAAATCAATACACAACATATTACACCGTTATTTTTGGACAAATGTCCCTGGAAAAACCAATGCGAGAAAATTGGTGCAACAACTGAGGGTTCGTATTATTAAGTAGTAGATTTTTTAATACAATTCATTGGAAGCCCAACTCGCTATCCAATATAGAGAATCTGACTGGAAGAAGATTAGTGAGAAATAACTCACACTATCACTGGCAATCTAACACTAATCCAGCACCTTAATGGCCAACCCCTAGCTGCCTTTGCACAGTTTCTGCACAATCCCTGCGCTGCTCTATGTCAGAGTTTCTAGGAATGGAGTCTCACACCCTGGATTTTGGATCTGGAAATCGATTCTACATCAAATTTTGTGGATTCCCTCTGAGGCTCAATGCTACCTCTACGTGGCCCAACATTGCCTAGCGTGGCCTCTATGCTTCCTCCTCTATATCTCTCTCTGCCTCCTCTATGATGTATTCTTGAATTATGAAGCTCTCCAACTGGAACTATCCCTGCCCCTCACTGCAAGAAATCACTTTGATCTTCTCTCTAGCAATTGCTACACTGCCCTCTCTGAGAAATTCGATCTCTTCATCTCTCACTGATGTGATTTCCAAATTCCCATCAAGCCTCTTATTATAATCCCCTTGTTGATCAATCAACGACCCATATTAGATTTTAATCAATGGCTCAGATCATTTTGGATTTAGCCTCATCTTCTTCTAGAAGTTTCACCCTTAGTTTGATTAATACCCTTTAATTATTTTAATTTCCTAAGTTTAGACTTAGGCACCCATTAAAAATAATTAATTATTTTAATAAAACTATTTATGGGTGGAATTTCCCAAAATTATTTCTAGGTATTATCTAATACATGTGTCCAAGCCTCCCTACAAATTTTGAGGCTTATATCACATCCGATGTCACCATAAATCAACAATTGTTCTAGGGTGCACTCTTAATGTGCATCTGATTCCATTAGAAAATGGTAATGACCAAAACAAATATATATCCGACCTTCCATTCTTTGCTACAAAGTCCCTTAGGAAATCCGGTCACCCCCTTCTGTGTAGTCACTCACCTTCCAAGTTCCCTGGTATCCCCTATCTAGGGCAATCCATCCCTTGGCAAGTCTTCCTCGCATTGGAAGATAGAAAACCAAGGCATATACCTACCTCAAAATGATCATGTCGATCATAGCTTGCTCATGGAAATCAATGGACACTATTGGGTACCAGTGTCCCACAGTGGTCCTTCTCTTGAAGTAGTCT
Source organism: Pinus taeda (assembly GCA_000404065.3). NCBI lineage: Eukaryota > Viridiplantae > Streptophyta > Pinopsida > Pinales > Pinaceae > Pinus > Pinus taeda. The sequence goes on from APFE031399351.1 coordinate 21,593, forward strand.
ATGAGCATATTGTTGCATGTTCTAATTTGTTTTTCTGTTGTTGCCAATTCTCACAATCAATTTCAACCACCCAACTAGGAATTTTCATGCTTTCTTGTTCCAAGCACATAATTTCCATTAGATTCAAATAAATTGAAATAATCTCAAATCATACCTCATTAGTAGTTCATCAATAAGGTACACTTGCAATCCTGCTTCCTTCCTGTCACAAGTAAAACTAACTATTTGATCAAAACGTCATTTATAAACATATCACATCTTGTTAGCTAAAAAATAAACCATCATAGACCAACATCATAAATCACATGTAACCATCATAAACCAAAATCATAGATCACATATAATCATCATGTATCATAGTTATAAATCACATGCATAATAAAACTGAAATAAAATTCTCATACTTATCCTTTCATCAACCCTTATCTTCTACCTTTGTCTTTATTATGTACACACTCTGGATCGGTTAGCACACCAGACAAACACCTAGTGCCTTCTCCTCAACCATGTGCACATACACATAGTGTGCATCACACACATAAAACTATACACATCATACAACACCATGCAATACATGCATATATACCAGTACCATATGTACCACATGTACACACTAGCACCTATACATTGCAACCACCTACACAATGTGTGTACAACAACACATGTACACAACACCACCTGCACAACATGTACACAACGCCACATGTACATTGCATCACTATAAAATGTGTACACAATACCACATGTACATAGTACCACATGCACCACATGGATGTGACAGCACATATACATAACATCACATGCATGACATATACACAACACCACATGTACAACATGTACACAACACCACATGCTCACAACACCACTTGTACAATCATTCACACAACACCATATGTACATAGCACCATATGTACAACATGCATAGAGCACCATATGTACATAGAAATGTATATCCAACATGTACATAGCATCATATGTACACAACAATGCATATCCAACATGTGCACAACACCATATGTACACAATACTGCATATCCATCATGTACATAGCACCATCTATACCCAGCACTACATATGCAATATTCTCACAACACTATATGTACCATCTTGTACATAAGATTGCATAAACAATATGTACACATGCTATGTACACGCAACACTGATGCAACATGTAAAACATATAAAACATGTGCATAACAATAGTACCACACATACAAAACCACACTATCTCTACCATGCAACCTTTCTTACAATGTCTTATCCATGCTTGTCCCAACATGTCACAAACCACACTTCTTTCATCACTGTTGTATCCCTCGGTATAACATGTCCATAACATAGACATAATGTAATCACATAATATCAACTCCTCACTGTATGATACTAACCTTGTATATTTGTGATGACTACTCTTCTCAATTAATTCCTCATAAGACCAAGAACCCCTTCATGTCATTCACCTGTGTAAGCAATCATTCCTCCACTAGGATGATCCCTGATGACCCTGTCAGACAGTGACATAAAGACATACATACATACATATATAATCATTAGAATAAAAAAAGCATCATTCTTTCAGACAACGATATACATGCATATTTATATACATATATAAACATCAGCATAATCATGATCATAACATAATTACTAGATAACATAAGGTATAGGTTAAGAGAACTTTCTTTATTCATGCACAACATTGAGGACAATTGTTCCCAACATAGCCAAGGCATCCAACACCTGAGATCCATTTACTTTACCTTTTCTAGTTACCTTTCACATGTATGTATTGCCATTGTCCATTTAACACTATGGGCCAACAAGTCCAACCGACTCTCATAGTCATACCTTCTGCTTCTCTTACTCATGCAATGGGCTTCATCTAGGTCTTACATTATATCTTGGGTACCACATAACTCTCCCAGATCTCCATTAACTTCCTATTTCCTAAGCAATCCCCAAGACTCAAAACAATAAAAGGCAAGAATGGAAAAACAACAAGAAGACCATGAAAAATGAAAAGCAATATGACATTGCAACAAAGTGGCATAGCTATGCACCAAACACACGTAAAATCACAAATCAAGTGCAAAAATCACAAAATACCAAAAGAATCAAACTAACAATAGACACTATGATTCATTCCTCATGGTTCTTAAGGAAATCTCAACTAGAGCCTTATTCAAGATTTCATGTCAATTTCTTTTGCCATGTAGTCCCCTACATTATACTGTCGTAAACACATAATTGTCATTGTATAAATAAACATAGCAATATACCAGTTAACATATCTTGTTGTTACATGCACATGGACTTGTAACTGAACACATCCATGCCATCTCTTAAGGGACTCCAAATCCCTTCACAAACAAAATCCACCTATAACTACAGACTAGCTAATATATCTGTCAAGTACATGTTCATGAATCTAGCACATATCCACATAGTGTCAAACAATATCAAGGTTAAGAAGATTTCTTGTATGAAAAACGCTCATTCATTTGGAATTAGGGTTTCCAAACATAGCCAAAGGAATTCTTGTCCAATTCCTTCCATTTACCTTTTACCTTGTTACAATCAAGGCTTACTGTGTACTGCCACATCACCCAACTGTTAGTTATATAAACACATCAACTATTTCCTTGTCACACCAATACCAACTATGTTTCCTGCAGTTTCTCACACATGTCAACCACATGCTCCAAATATCAAGACAATCATATCTATCAGTTGGAAATCGACATTTAGAAGGACTAACGATCATGTCATAATCCATAGTTAACTCATAGTCATTAGACATAATGCTATAACTCTCACCTACTTAGATGCAAGTACATATCAACTGTCTCAACACATATGTATAAGTACAACCATCTTAAAACAAGATATTTTGAACACATACTCATATTATGAAATTCATCAAATATTCAACCAACTCGCAACCATACCATGTTAAAGAAATCAACTAGACAACATAATCAAACAATCAAGTATTAAATGTACAACGTAAGAAAACTCATACCTTAATGTATCTTAGGGGAGGCTATCTTGTCTACACAATCAAGCTAGTTAGCATGATATAATTTCTCAACACATCAACATAAATAAGATCATGCTATCCATATCAATCACTAACTAACATGTTCACATCCTAACTCATAAAAAAATATCATTTATGCATAGAAATCACATATCTATGATCGGTCTAGATTAGTACCACACAATGCAACATAATAAGTCGACTCATACCTGAATGTTGTAACCCTAACCATCTACATAGGCCAATCCAATTTAGCATGTTACATATGATGTCAAGATCTTAATGAAATAACCCTAATCATCAAGCTAAATCTCATATAACAACAAGTTAACCTATAACATACCCATCAATATAACATAATCATTAGGTTATCTAGTATAAAACAACAATAGAAATGCATACAACTATAGGTTACTATCATTCTTGACTATCCAAGACATGTGCATATAACAACACTAATCAACTAACATCTATCATGAATGTAAATAGAAAATTAAAATACATGTACATAAACCTAATGCATATAACAATCCTTAACTCGCATACCTGCATGCAAAACATACAATACATGTATGACAATATTCTCTTACCCCAAAGTCCAATGTTGCAACCTCATTATGATGATCTGCATCTCCTACTCTATCTCAGCGAACACATTAGCATCATAACATACCAATGTCACCCTGATGACTTAAATTTCATACCATGAATTCACAAGCCATGTTTGACATATTGTTCATGCATAAATATAACCAAGACCATACATGCATAACAAATGCATATAGACATGTAACACATAAATACCAAAGCATATACACCTCATTCTAGCTAGAGTCCAGTCATTAATGCATGATCATATCAACTTCACAAAGAATGGCCTCGTGCATGAAAACAACCATTACTCCATTGTATATGTTTCCATATGCAACCATAAACATGCATAAGCAATTCTTAATCAACTACACATACGCATGAACACATGTCGTCGAGCATAAGTGATCAATTCTTGTAACCAACCTACAAGACTGATACATGTAAACAAGCATACAAGAATGCAACCTAACATAGAAGAATTTAATCAAGCAACATATAACAGTGTTAGCTTAGGTTGGGCTGACCCAAGTTCGATTCTTTTATTGCACACCAAAAAAATCCTCAATCACTAGCCCTTTCGGCAACGACCTACAAGCAAATTGCTGTCTCACCCGAAGTGACTATGGGAGGATGCAAAACCAGGTTTCTATAGCCTTGAGGGATGCAAAGGTGTGGTATTTTTGTGTTTTCTTATACTTTAACCTTCATAAATTACTTCGCATTCATAAATTACTTTGCTAAATTACATTCATCACTTAAAACATATCATATACATCCATAAAACTTCACTATACTGAAATAAAGTGAAACTGTAATAAATTGCTATGCTACAATAGATAATAAGTAAATGAACAAATGAAGACACAATTTTTACTGTGGTTCATTCCAATGTGGGACTATGTCCACAAGAACTATTTCTTATAATAGAGAATTTGTACAACAAACATTTCTTGGTCTGCACACTTAGTTGCAGGCAGTTCGCGCACTCAACTGCAAACTCAGGCCTATCAGTACTTAGTTGCAGAGCCTCACCTTCTTTCCTAGACCACAACTCAAAAAGATACAACCATTCAATACATGATGTGATTCTCCAAGGCTCCTTTGGCTATAGCCTTCTTTATTATTCACCACTATATATACTATACCCACCCCTATGCCCATATACCGCACATTATATCTATTGTGCAGTTCACTTTGACACTCCATTGCTCCACTGCGCACTCCGATGCACCCTTTAGTTTGCACTCCGGTCCCCAAAATGCGGAGTCTTCATCAAAAGCTGGGCCAAGTTGGGTTGTTCCCAATAGGCCTCCAACACTCACATGTGACTCATCCTGAGTCACTTAGTTTCTTTACTTATGACTTTTGTTGCGATGATGTTGTAGGCCTGGTTGAACTTTTGCAATGTTTTTGTCACCTAATTTTCCTGACTGTGTTCTTCCTCCAACAATTCCTCTATCACATGTTTTGCATCCTTCTGCACCAACACAATTTCCCTTTGTCGAAGCTCCTCAAGCTTCTCATCCACTTCCTATGATCGTTGGAGGGCCTCGTCCTACCAAGGTTGAGTCCTCTCTACCAAAATCTACTCCTCCTTATTTAATTCCTCAAAGTTCTTCTCGAGGGCCTTACTTTCATTGATCTTTACAACCCTCTATGAGATGGGTAAGATCTTCACAGATGCCCAAATATACTCTAATTTTTGTTGCTTCTACTACATTTCTTCCTACAGTTTCTTTACATTTGGATATTCTTGCAGCAAAGTCCAAATTTGCAAAATTTCATCTAACAATTTCCCACAGTCTTCCATTGTTACAGAGATGCTGCCCATTATAGTATTTAGGTCAGTCTCCCTCTGATCTCTCACTTCCAATGGAGTAGTTAGTCATAGATTTATTTGCATCTACTAATCTGCATTTCATACTCAAATTGCACTACGACAATTTTTTCCTTATACTCCTTCACTACAAGGTCGAGCTTCATGACCATGTCTTCTACTAGCTCTTACTCTCGGACATCAATGTCTAGAATCTATTTATATGTGGCTTCAACCACCTCTTTGATCTTCTGGTATTCCTCTGCCATTTGATCATTTTCTTGCATCACCTACTTGAGCTTCTGTCAAAGCGTAACGCGCTCTTTTTCGAGTTGTATATTCAGCTGTGATGTATGTTGTTCCCGCAACTTTAGTTCCTCTATAATCTCTAAGTGCAGTTTATGTAATCTTGGCAATGGCACTGCTACAATGTTCATGTTAACATGCTTCCATTCTTTAGCCTATCATTACAGTTCTACAGATTCAAATTGTAATATTCCTACAGGTATCTATTCCAACCTCGCTACAAGCGTAGGCTCTATTTGGCATTCTACTCTAGCCCTTTTCTCTATATGTGCTGGTTGTCTAGCGGTCTATGCCAATATCTTCAAGTCTATGATCCGGTCTGCGATACTAGTCAGAAGTGTGCCATAACAATCTTCTACTCTGTTCCAGGATTTAGTTGTTTCTTCCTTTATCCGGCCCCTGCTTTAATCTAAGTCCCCTTCAGTAAGGACCATGATATCCCTCATCTTATCATCCTTCTGCTTCTTCTTTTTCATTTAGGTAGCTTCGCCCTCTGCCTTCCTCTCCTCTGCGCCAGTTTTTTCTATTTCTCCCTTTTCTATCTCCTTGGTCTGCTCATCTCCCTCAGGAGGATCCTGTTGACCCTCATCATACTGCTCTTCCTCCTCTGACTCATCTCCATCCTGCTCCTTATCTTTTTCACTAGCTTCTCCATGTTGTGAAGTGTCCACCTCTTCTTCTGTGGCATTGTCTCCTACTCCCTCCAAAGGAGTCATCCATTATACGATCCATTTATATATTTGTGCCACAATATCGTCTTCAGTAACCATATATGGAAAGTCATGCAATTTATTCTTTGTATCCCTGCAATCCTCTATGTACACTTTGTGAAAGTCTGCTTTGAAGTTCGTCACAGAGCTATACTTCTCATATAAGCTCGGCAAGAGTCAAGGACGATGGTTCACTAGCATATGTAAATGCATGTGGTAAAATACAAAAAGTGTTTTGTTTTCTTATGCCCACAAATCTTCAATGGTAAACCACAACGAAGCACACCTCACGACATCACAGGTATCTGTAGGCACCTGAGGGAAGTGTGACTCCTCTAGTTCTCTCCATGCCAACGTAGCAACAATTAAAATATACCAAGTGTAATGGAAAGTTGTATCTTTCTCCTGGACCTTGCAGTTGTCGTCCAGGAACTCCTTGCATAGGTATTCGGCCTAGCTATCCTAAACCCCATTATTACACTACACGACTAATGACACCACTGATGCAAGAACTTCATTTTTGCGTCATTTCCTCATAATATTCCCAACCAAGTTGTGCATCGTGAAGTGAACTGTTTGGTTGTTGATTGAATTTATATCGTGACTTCTCTTTCCTTCGACCAACCCGTAATTTTTCTTCATACTTTCTTATATAGTGTAGTCCTGATCCTTTCCAATGAAATCCTCCACGGGGTTTCGTCCTCGGTGTGACAATCTTGTGATCCTCCATATCAACATTGGGTCTATGAGGATCTTATTTCCCATCCATAAATTTCCATCGTGCACCAGTGCTAGCAACTGCCTCACATGCATTGTGATCCATGCACTTCTACTAAAGTGCAATACATTCAACATATTTAGCAATCTTGATTGCGCCAACCCATTTTCTCATTATTGTGGTTATAGCCTCATCACTCTGCTATCTAGGTAAAGTACTTTCCTCAAATAACATTTTGGTGTGAATTAATAGTACTTCTTCCTGTCCTTAAATTCATAATCTATGAACTTGAGGTGTGTAATTTTCGCTAAAAGTTATCTGTGTATTTTTCCCTTTTAATGGTCATATTTATGTTTTCCAGTGAACTTCAACATATTCCACACTATAACGCACATCTTTTCTTATGTCCCAGCTCCTATGAACTTTGACATAATCCAGACTGTAGTGAAGTAACTTCCTATGTTGAAGCTCTCCGCAACATAGTTTATAGTCTAGTGCCCACTTTCAATTGCAAGTGGCACTAAGAATTTTCTCCTTTCTTCCTCAAAGAAAAGTTGTAGGGGTAAGGTTGTTTCTGTACAACTTCAACCTAGTGCCATTTACTTTTTCCTAAATCAATTCTCCATTTAACTTCGCTAACTGAACTTTGTCTCCATCAATAATATAATTGGTAACATATGGGCCTAACAAATGTATTTTGAAATTTTCCTAGGAACTTCATGAAGTTACTGTGATATAGGAGAACAAGGCCTCCTACCTATAACTTCTTTTGCTTAATATGTCTATCATGCCAAGCCTTTTCTCTTGATTTTTGTACTTGTTGATGGAATCCTGCTATAAATATGTCTTCTTCCAAAGCAATCAACTGCAATATTCTTTCTTCCATTATGTCAGGTTCTCCCATATTTGTAAAAGATAAAATCCTTAGGCTAGAAATAATGTATCTATGGGAATAACAACTTCTTACCCATCAACCAACCTAAAGGGTGTCTGACCTATCAACTTCTTGCATGTAGCTCTATAATCCCATAATACTACTGGAACCCTAAGGTCCCAGTCATCTCTGTTTACATTGCATACCTTAGTCAGTGAATTCTCCAAAATCTTATTGAATGCTTCGATAGTTCAATTGGGCTAAGGGTGATAAGGAATAATATTTTGGTGATAAATTGGAAATTCTTGAGTCAATGCTTCAATAGTCTTATTCAGGAAATGTGCACCTTGGTCATTCATCAAGATCTTTGGACACCCGAATCTAGACAGTCTATATTCAAAATTAAACTTCACAATTATCTCTACATTGCAGTCCTTTACTTTTTGTGCTTTAGCCCATCTTTTCAAATAATCAGTTGTAGTAATTATGTACCTCGCACTAGTCCTCTTTCCAGGTGATTCATAGGTCCAACAAAATCAATAACGCATTTATCAAAAGCCTGCAATGTGACCTATGGTACTAGTTCCATATCATCTCTTCTTGACGGTTTTCCTATTCTTTGGCACACATCACAAGCTCTACAATACTCCTTTGCATATCTATGTAATGTAGGCCAAGAAAATCTCGCCCTCAAAATATTCTACGTAGTAGCTTTTCTTGCATAATGTCCACTAGTTGCACCCTCATGAACATATGTTAGAATGATTTTCCTTTCATGTCTAGAACATATCTACACATTATGTCATCTGGTCCCATCTTATATAAAGTGTCCTGCTATCAATGAAAATACAGTTGCCTTCAACACTAATTTTTTATTCTGTTTCATAGTATATTCTGAGGGAGCCATTCCTGTGTTCAAAAGCTGAATAATGTCTGTAAAGTGGTCATCTTCTACTCTGATTTTAAATAACTATGCATCAAGGAGATTATATTCTATACTAGTTGGTTCTTCACCTGTTTCTAATCTTGACAAATGGTCAAGTCCTGTATTCACTCTTCCTAGTTTAACAATAATTTCAAATTCATATTCTTGGAACAACAATAACCATCTATAAATTTTCCCTCCTAAAATAGGTTTATCAACAAAATACTTTAATGCAAAATGATTTGTAAACATCTTGAAATGTGACCCCAGTAAATAATGTCTAAACTTCCACAAGGCATATACCATTGCCAATCACTCCCTTTCTATAGTTGTGTAATTCTTAGATCTTTTAGATAGTTTCCTACTTGCAAGAACAATAGGATGATCAACTTTTCCTTCACCAGGTTTTGTTAGTACCACTCCCAAAGCTATACAAGATGCATCCACATGGACATGAAATTCCTTATTCCAATTATCGAATACTAGTATAGGAGCAACTACCATATTTTCCTTCAATATGTTGAGGCTCTTTTGACGTTCTTCATCCCATTGATAAGTGACATCCTTCTTCAACAATTTTTCCATAGGTGCAATGATTTGAGCATATCCTTTGGCAAAATTCATGAAATATCATGTATGTCCCAATGTAGTGCGAAGTTTTCTTACTGTCTTCGATGGAGGTAAGTTCACAATGATAGCAATTTTTGCAGAGTCTACCATTAATCCTTTCTTGCAAACAATCTGCCCCAACAATATACCAAAAGGTGCACAAAATATGCAGTTCTTCAAGTTCAAGGAGATATGGTATTGTCTACATGTATCAAGCATAAGCCTTAAACTTCTAGTTTGTTTGCTTCATAGCTCAAATATTGTCCAATCATCAAAATATACTTCTAGAAATTTTTATATATATTCTTTGAAAGCTATGACCACCACTCTTGAAAATATAGCAGGGGAATTCTTCAATCCAAAAGGCATCACTATGTATTGATATGAACCCCATTTTGTAGCACAGGTGGTCTTATGTCGATCTTCAGGTGCAATTCTAATCTAATGATATCTTGAAAATCCATCTGTAAATGAATAAACTACCTGCCCTCTTATGTTGTCTAGCACTTCATCTATGAAAAGGTAGGGAAAGGATCATGTAAGCATGCATCATTCAACTTCCTCAAATCAACACAGATCTTGATTTTTCATTGAGTTTTTTTTTCTTGTACCACCATAGGACTTACCCATTCTGATTCTTCCACAGGTTCAATAAATCCTGCTTCTATCATCTTGTCCAACTCATCTTTTGCTTTCTCATTATACTTTGGATTCAATCTATAAGGTATTTTTTTGACTGGCTTCACATCAGGCTTAAAGGGGATCTTCATAACTCCTAAATGTCCTACTATATCCTTCATTTACGAAAATTTAGTGGGAAATGGCTCCTAATATTCATGAAGCAGTTATGTAACCTTGCTGATTGTCTCTTCATACCAATAATCTCATATAGTTGCAAACTTTGGTTCCTCTTTTGATCCTATATTCACCTTCTTTGTCTTTGCTAGTTTTGTTATATCTTGTATCTCTGTCTTAGGTCCATTTACTTAACGGTGTCTTTTTTATTCTACTATGTCAATGTTGTGAGGATCTTCTACTTCTTCTACAATAAGGTTATAGCATTCTAGTGCATGTTCTATCTGCTCAACCCAATCAGGTTGTCGCCATGTCCTTGGAGCTAAATTCTCAAATATATTCTTCTTAACTATCTGAAGGGTTGAATCTATATATGGACAATCATCTTCAAAGCTAAATGTCAATATAAAACCATCAACCATATCTGCCTAGCTTGCAGTACCATGTTGAATCTCTGTTTCTAGGTACCATTTCCGAGGGATTATCTCCAATGTATGAATGAACCCATGTACCCATTATTGTTGTGGAATTTCCTTCCATGTTTTAGTACATAATCAGATATGATCCTTGAGCCTATTTTCACCATCATATTTCAACTCCATCTCTATGTTTATGTAACCAAATCTTATGCAAATCAATCTTCGACATTCCTGCCAACCTCCTATATTCTTCTTATGTGTACCCCACCATCTAGTAGGAGTAGTTTTTAGGGCCATATCCAAAGCTAACAATCTTTGAATTTCTAGAACCTGTTCCTCATAATCATCAATAAAAACATTCACATCACCCAATCCTTCATAAGAAAGTAGGTTACATACCTTAGATGTCATGCAATGAACTAATTTTGTAACTCTTGCACAACACCTGGTAGATACTTCATGTAGCATGTTCTACCAATTCTCCAATTCTTCTTCTAAGTCTGATGCACATGAACTATCATGTTCCCAAGTTAGCTTTCCTCCTATAGTATGGTTAACAAAATCTTGTTCCTTTTCTATCAATTGATAGATATTATCTATATCAGTTGCACATTACTCTTCTCTAACTGGCTCTGTATACCTTGCTCTCTCTGATGGATCCAAGGGAATAATTACCTTCATATTATTCCCTTTGAATATCATTTGTCTCTTCTTTAGATTAACTATAATAATGTTATCAAATGGCCAATCAAGTCCAAGTAGTGTAGGATAGGGGTTACTGTCATCTATAATTTATATTACTTTGAATTCAGTAGTAGTGCGAACTCCTTCAATGTATACTATCACACCTAACAATCTTCCTAAGGGGAAGATCTTTTGCTAATTTGACATCCTCAACTGAATAGGTGACCACTATAACTTCAACTTACCTATTAACTCCCATTTTTTATTAGACACAACATTAGCTTGCGATCCTTCATCTAAAATAACTTGATCCATCTCATAGTCTCCTATCTATGCACTAAGCCTCATTTCTCTTCTTGTTCTCTTATGTTGATGCAAATTGTTAATTACGCGTAACTCAATTCATAGTATTTCTTTAGATTCAGATGAATCTATCAATTCCAGAAGTCCTTCTACAACCTTTTGATCTCTTAATAAATTCATACAAGTTTGTAGGAAAGACTTTAAAATACCTTCTAGGTTCATTGCCTCCTAATCTTGTGTTAAATCTTGTTTCTACATTGAAGTTGATGCTATGTCGCAGTTACTTTTCGTTTCGACTGTGCACTAGATGTTAAAGATCCATCATCCATAAAGCTTCACTTTGCTTCCATAAACACCTCTTTTTCTTTCTGAATATTAGACATAATATAATTTTCAACAATATTTCTAATCCATGTGGTCTCAAATTCCTTCTTTTCATTTACTTTGTTATCACTAGTCACAACTCCAATTCTAGTAACAATATTGATTCAGGGATCATCGGTTCTTCTTTCGGAATCCATCATATGGATAATTTGTGTCGGATGTTGGTTTCTCTTTTCTTGCATTTTTTTCAATAAGTACCAGATATTCTTCAATTACATGATCAAAGGCTTTACAATACTTCTATGTCGTAGTGGGATTTTAACAATCTCTCGCAAAGCGTCCTGGCTGGCCAAAGTTATAGCAAATAATTTGTCCATGTCCAAGACTAGCTTTGTCACCTCATCCTCTTCCTTGATAACCTCCTCAACCATTGCACTCACCATTATCCCCTTGTACATGTTCTTTAGCTTGCATTATATAAGTGTCATCACTCCGCTCCATCATTAGTTCATAAGCTCGACAATGGCTTTCATCATGCTCTACTGATTTACAGAACTTGCAATATAATTTATTGGAAGTCTTCACATATTTTTACAACAAATAATAATCTTTTGATATTTGTTTGCCTCAAGTTTTACATTTATTGAACCATAGGTGGTTTCGACATCCAAAATATTTGGTGCTCCACTACCCATGTAATTTTTGAAGAGGTGTCATTGTTCATTAGAGTGGCCTTCTGATTTTCACTTTGTACACCACAATTCTTTTCCAACTTCCTTACTTTTATTGATATCTTGTAACTGTGGAGTCAAATAAGCAAGCTGAATTTGAATCTGCTACATACATGCATTGGTATCTCTTATAGGTGAAGCTTCTAATTTCATCGTCAGTTCTAAAGCTCCAGCTTGAGTTTCTACCTTCTGTTGCATCAAAGGAAATTTGATGCAACTCTAAAAAATTCCTTATGTTGTTGTGGATCCTTGTCAAAGCTCACATGATCCAATAATACTTTGAATCTCTGGTTAGATTCTAAAACAAACTCAGTAGGCCTTTGTTTGATTTCCTTTAACTCTGTGATACACTGCAATTCAAACTTCAGTTTCTTAAATTCTTTTACCAATTTTGTTTTGATGTTTGTGAATGATTTGATATGATTGTTTGAATACTTCACGTACCATGTTAACACTCTGTCTCATAATGTCGTCATAAGCTATTCTTTATTTATATTTTCATTATCGACCTGCTTCACTATCCATATTGCTTCGCATAAAAACCAGAATTGTTTTGGATCCTCTGATCTAGGTACTTTAAAAACAGGTAGCTTAATATCATTAGCCATATTTCTTTCTGGAGGGGGAGGGGGAGGGGGAGAGGGAGGGTGAGGGTCATGGAGACTGGGGGGATAGGTGGACGGCAAAAAGCAAAAGCACCCTAATTATTACTCGATTACGTATTTGGCTAATTTTCAGGCTGGAGAGGTGAATACTGTAGAGTTACTTTAGGGTTTTCATGGAGGCTTTCTTAACTTTCAGATTCACCTAAAAGAAGGCTACAGTTAGTTTCCATAAAAGTCTGTCTTTTGGCCATGAGATCTCTTTATAGTGTTTATTCTATCTCTTTTTCCACTTTGTGTTGTTCGAGTCTATTCTTCGGATCTACTCCCAATCATAAGTAACTAATAATCTGAATGCATTCATAAAATTCCCTTTTCACACCAAAGCATCTTAATCCAGATTTTCGGAGATACTAAGTACTTACCTCATGGTCCTTTGAAGAATTGTCATTCTGCTTCATAGGGGGACACAGTCAAGTGTACCGCAAACTCAGTGATGAATCCTCCCAAGATGCTATCAATCCAGAAATCAATAGCTCTTGAGATCCTATTGTTGGTGTTATTGATTTGTTGTATTAATTGAGGAGTCCACTCCTTAAGTTTGTCTCCTTTAAAACAATTTTTTTTCTCAGTCAACCTTGATATCCACTCGTATAGCTCAATATGAAATGAGCTGAAGAAAACTTCATATTGATCTTCGAAAATGTACTTTTGTAACCACCTTTCGAATGACAAACAAGGGCTTCTATTCTCTTTCCCTGCAAATTCTCATTCCTTATGTTATACCCAATCTCAAATTAGTTTCTTTGATGGATTCCACATAAACATATCCCTCAAATAAATCCTGTTCCCAACAACGGAACCATTTTTTGGCTTTTAGGTTGGGTTGACCCAGGTTCGAGCTTTTACTACGCACCAACAAAACCCTAAACCACTAGCCTTTTCGCCAACGACTTGGAAGCAGATCACAGTCTCACCCAAAATGACTATGGGAGGATGTAGAACCAAGTCTCTATAGCCTTGAGGGATGATGTGATGTGGTATTTTTATGTTCTTTTATCCTTAACATACATAGATTACTTCACATCCACACATTACTTCACCACATTTCATTCATTACTTAAAACATATCATATAAACCATTAATCATTACTACATTGTAATAAATTTCCACTGTATTAAAAATAATACACTAAAAAAGAAAATAAGAAAATAAACACTGGAAGACACAGATTTTGCCATGATTCATCCAAATGTGGGACTATTTCCACAAGGAATGTTTCTTATAATAGAGAATTTGTACAACAAACAGTTCTTAACATGCGCACTCAGCTACAGGCAGACTATGCACTCAGTTTTGGACTTCAACCTCTGCACACTTAGTTGTAGGTAGTCTATGCACTCAGATGCATACTTCAGCCTCTTCGCACTCATCTGCAGATCCTCATCTTCCTTCCCACATATAGATCACAATAAATCAACCATAAATTTTGACTTAGATCATAAGATGATGATACTTCTCTTTATTATTTGATCCTGTTATATACTATTACATCGAGGGTCCATCATTACAATACCATAGTCCATATACTATGGACTCCCCTAATACAAGCTACTATGGTCTAAAAACTATTCATCTTATACAAAATAGTATTCTTTTACAAAAATGGAGGGGCTTCGATCCACTTCAAAGCCCGTATACCGCACATTATATTTACTTCTCGGTTCACTTTGGCACTCGACTGCTCCATTATGTGGTCCACTTTGCACTCTGTTGCATCCTTTACTTCACACTTTGCTCCCCAAAATGCCAAGTCTTCATCAAAACGTAGGCCAGGTTGGGCTATTCCCAACACCACATCATGCTAATGTTAGTTACCATTGTACCTTATCGGAGCCAATCATATGTTGCCATGTGTCCTTATCAAAGCCAGTCACATGCATTCATGTGTCCTACTAGAGGAGAGAGAGGAGGGCCTATCAACCTTTGTTTTGCACCGAAATCCTTTGTTAATTCTCTTTTTTCATTCCTCGACACTCTTAAAGGCTTCTCGAAACTTATTGATATCGCAATATTTTAAAGGTTCCTCACTTGACAAAGTTCTGATAGTGTGATCTCCGATATGTTGATGTTACGATACATTGATCTCATAGATTTTGATATCCTCCAACCTCCGATACATCATGCTCCAATTTATCGCACCTCTGATACTTTGATATCGCCGATATGCCGACCTTTGACATTCCAATGCACCGATACGCTGATCTTTGGGATTCTGATCTCCTGATGCTTCGATATGATGGTATTTGAATGTTGATGCGCCAATATGCTCACCTCTCTTTTGATGTGCCCATATGCTAGACCTCCAACATTCCGATCTCTCATATGTTGATTTGCTAGGTGTGTCAATCTCTAATATCCTAGAACTTTGATATTATAGCCCTCTTAGGAGTTCAAGTCCTTGATCATCGACAAGCCATTACTTTTGATCTAGGAGTCCATTTTCGGCTTCCTCATATCATTGCAAAGCTCTTCCAGACCACTTTCCAATTGATAGGGTTTGATCTAGGTTTTGAGCCCATGTTGTACCTCTAAGATGACTCCAAAACGTAAGCCATTATTTTCCTTCTTGACTCTCCTGAAAACTGAAATCACACCCACCATGGTGATCCTTTGCATGAAGCCTACAACTACCATGGGATTTCATCTTGGGCCATTACTACCAACATTTGTTGCACGAAGCATCCAAGCTAGTGTGGTTGACATCAATGCCAACACTCCTGCCAATAGTTAGGTAATGCAAACTTCCCAATACATCTCCCTAGCATGACTGTTGACATTAATGCCAACACACTTGCATATGCCTTCACTAGGCCACTAGCCATCTAGACAATGCCAACTGTCCAACAATCTTCCCCTTTGGCATTGATGGCAACACTCCATCCTTCTCTTCATGTGATGGCCAAACCTCATGTTACTTCCACACATCTCATTGCATGAGACGCTAATGGCCATCTTTCTTTTTCACATTCCAACACAACTTCTCCACATATTCTTTGCCCTTTTGACATCAATGGCAAGGGGCTACAAGTTGCTTTCTCTCCCCATGCAATCACTTGGCTGTGAAGACCAGAGTCTAGCTATTGAGATGTGCATTCTTCTTCATGGACATATGTTTCAAGATTGTCATTGTTGATGCTCCATAAACTATGCATATTTGATATGCTCCATCTGAACATAAATTTCCTATGACTTGAATGCCTCGAGTTTTGGACACCTTATGGCTACCAGCTAGGTACTCTCTCCATTATTCCATCTTTTGTATCATCTTACAAAAAATTGATACTAATTAAACTGCTCATGGTATTTTTGCTGCTGCAAATACCAATTAATGATGATGCATTTCAGATCACAATTCACCACTGCTACTACTTCCGAGACTATGCTCACATTATTTGATCATCTCCATTTCTCCCCTAGAGATCATACTTAATCAATAAGGATTTCTTCTTAATTAATACCAATTGCACCAAAGGAAATGATACAAATGGAACAATGTACCAGGAATATTCTAATACTTTCTTTCAAAAATAAATGTCCATTTGCACACAAGGTTACTCATCATGAGCCCAATGCAACCAATTGACATAGCGATACCAATTTAGGATTAAGGGACATGAAAACATTGCACCAATTATGTTTCATGAACACAAGACTGATATGCATAATAAAACTCATAACTTAAATGAAATAAGGGAATTTCACCCAAGATGCAAACCTTTCATTTGCTCAGCAATATCCCTTTCTAAGGCTACCCATTGTTGCTTGCTACTTCTTATCAAAGCAACTCCCCCTGAGACAATGTTCTTTGATCTCCTACAACTATTTTGTTGCCTCTGCATGGGGACCGATCCTCTACACCTGACATAAGATATTGTTGTGTACTTTTCATGCTAGCTGCACTCCTCCTTTCCAATGCTGATACATTGAAAATAAACCAATTTACTCTTGTAATCAACAAGAAATCACAACCATACCTTCACCAATCAAATGCACCTTTCTACCCATTCCTTTTCACTTCCTGCATCTAACTTATCCATACTCCCTTGAGGCCCTTCTCCTCCTTTGCTGAAGAGAAACAAAGGATCTAATCCCCTTGAGAAGATCATCTCCCTTCTTCCTCCAAACCTTCAATGGTCGAATCCTGATAGAAGTATTTCTATCCAACTTCTTCTTTTCCCATGTTTAGGATTCTTCTCGAATGCACATGGATAGAGGAATATTATCCTTCAATTCCACCTTCTTAGCCCAAACTGTCTTGCTACTATTTTTCTTTGTTTGTAAGAGAATGGTAATTGGGTTATTGTTGCTCCCTTTATTTACTTGAAGCTTGTGTTCATTACAACAAGCGTCTAGAAAGGGTTTTCTCATATGAATATGAGAATCATCCTTCTTAACTTTTCTCTGATTTTTCTTTAGAGAGAATTCGACACCTTGACGATTTCTCCTTTCATTGTTCACCATGCTCTCTTTAATCAGATAAATAAAGACATTATTGACTTCATTTCATCACATCGCCTAGAATGTATGCTTCGACTTCCCATGCCTACAACAATATTCATTGTGCCCATTTGTTTCACAATTGTAGCATTTGATTTGGCCTAGGAATGCAGCAAAGGATTTATGATTTTTGACAATGCTTTTTTCAAAACTCCTATCGTGGCCAGCATTCCTTCTCCTGTCCTCTTTATGCATTCTTGGGTTGCTGCTACCTAGCACATCTTGTTTCCTTGCATGCCATCTATAGTTTATGGATTTATGTCCAAAATTATTGCAAGAAAAATAATACCCATAAAAGGGCTTTTGCTGACAGAGGTTACCTTTTCTTTGAGGCTTTTTCCTTGGGAAGGAAATGACCTTTGTTGGCTCTTCATGTGCCCTCTATGACAATTTGAATTACTACCATGCAATCTCTCTTACAATTGCCTATACCTCTTCTGTTGTACTAGCGGTTGTTGCTTCTTATCCTTATGTTGTTTCCTTTCCTTCTCTTGTGTTTGCTACTTTCCATGCTATTGCTACCCTCCAACAAATTTTATTTCTTTTTTTTTGTTGGAACCTTAGACTCCCTTTACCTGGTAAGTTGACCCTTCAACATTTACCTTATTGGAGCTAGGTTTTTCCTTGAAACCTATACCATTCTTGATGAGAGGGGATATTTTCTTGCCAATTATATCATCCAAGACTTTCTTGCTCCCCTCAAGCTTCTGAAAATGAAACAACACTTTATTTGAATTTTCTAAGTCATGTCTCAATGAGACTACCTCATTTTGTAGTCTCCCACAGTAAGCTTCCTTCTCACCCAGTTGATTGGTTAATTTTCCATTAAGTCCGCTAGCTTCTTCTTGTTGATCATTTAGATCAACTAATGTTTTTCTCAACCTTTCATTCTCAACCTCATAAATTCTTAGTTTCTCCTCTTGCTTGAGATTTACCTTTGATGGGTCCTTGATCTCTTTTAGAGCTGATATCAACCTATTTCTAGAAAATAACCTTTAATCTAGATCCTTTTCTTCACTACCAGAGGTTCTAGATGAGTTACTACTAAGATATAAAGCCATCTATGTGTCCATGGAGTCTTCCACATGTCTAAGGGTTATCCCTTCATCATCACTACCTGGGGTATTCTCATTTTCTCCTATGGATGAGAACACTGGGAATCTCTCTTCTTCCTCTTAGGATTCCTCTTTTGATATTACTACTAAAGTGGATCTATATTCATTACAATTACTATATGCATAGCTATATCTATATTCTAATGATACACATGTACATTTATATAATGAAGAACTCCAAATCTTACCTTCTAAGCAGTAAGATCTCCCTTCAAAGACTTTTTCATCACCACCAGGAGTGTGATGAGTAGCAACTTCTCCATGTTTTAGTTCATTGATAGAGCAACAAGGCTCCTCAATCTCTTCTTGAGCCACATGGCTATCTCCAATATACACACATTTTAGTCTATCCAACACTTCCTTTGCTGACCTACAATGCCTCACTTTATCAACATTCAACTTAGATAACCCCTTTATGACACTATCTTGGGCTTCTTCATTATGCTTACTCTTTTATCCATTCAATACAGAGAGCCACATATCACCATCCAAGGCCATTAAATAGGTTACCATTTTAAACTTCTAGATTTCATACCATCGCTCATGGCCTTATCTATATAAAAATGGAACTTGTGTTGTTATCCAAGGTCGATTATCCATTTTTTTCCTTTGATCTACCTTCTAGCGATTAAGATATTCCTGAAGGAACGTGGCTTTGATACCAATTTTTGGAAAAAATGATAATACTGAGAGGGGGCTTGAATCAGTATTAAGGCTAATTTTAATTTTTTATGCCAATTACTTTTCTGATTCATACTTAGTAACCATTTGTATAATAAGCAACAATATAAAATAAACAAAACTTGCAATATAGGTTCCTAGGAATCTGCACATACTTCTGCAATAAATAAAAATATTCTAAGTGATGTTCACCTCAATTTTTACATATATCACACCATAGGCTAGATCCAACATTCGAAGGATTTGGTGCTCCACTAGCCATGTAATTTATGAAGAGAGGGCACTATTCTTTAGAGTGGCCTTCTAATTTTCACTTCGTACACCACACTTCTCTAAATTCTTTTCTTTTATTCATACCTTGTAACTATAAAGTCAAATTTTCCAGCTAACCTTGAATCTATTGCACACCTGTATTGGTATCTCCTATAGGCGAAGCTTCTAATCTCGTCACAATCTCTAGAGTTTCGACTTCGGTTTCTATCTTATGTTGTGTCAAAAGAAATATGGTATATGGTAGCAGCACAACTATGAACCACTCCTTATGTTGTTGCTGAGCTATGTCAAAGCTCACTTGATCCAATAATACCTTGAATCTCTGGTCAAATTCCCAAATAGACTTACTACAGCTCTGTTTGATCTCCTTTAAGTCTGTGATACATTGCGATTTAAACTTCGGTTTCATAAATTCTTTTACCAGCGTTGTTTTCATTTTTGTGAATGATCTGATCTGATTGCTTGAATACTTCTTGTACCATGTCAACATTCTATCTCAAATGTCATGACAAAATGCGCCTTCTTTATATTTTCATCATGGACCTTCTTCGTTGTCCATACTGCTTTGCATAAAAACCATAATTGATCCGAGTCTTCTGATCCAGTTCCTTTAAAAACAGGTAGCTTAATATCATCAGCCATATTTTTTCTCAGAGGGGGAGGGGGAGGGGACAGAGATTTGCAAGGGGAGGAGGATGGGGGATAGGGGTACGGGGAAAACAAAAAGAACCCTGATTCTTATTCGATTTTGGCTTTAACGAACTTTCAAGGTGGAAGGGTGAATGTTACGAAGTTACCTCGAGGTTCTTAGGGGGATTTTCTTCACTTTCATATTCACTCAATAGAGGGCTATAATCAATATCTATGAAATTCTACAGATCTTGCCCACAAGATCTCTTTCTACTGCCTATTTTGTATCTTTCCACTTCGCATTGTTCCAGTCTCATCTTCACATCTTATCCCAAACAAAAGTAATCTAATAATCCGACTGCATTCGTAAAATTCCCTCTTCACATAAAAACATCTTAATCTAGAGTTTCATATATCTTAAGTAGTTACCTCGTGGTCCTTTGAAAAATTGTCATTCTTCTTTGTTGTAGGACATAGTCAAGTCTATCATGAACTTAGTAATGAATCCTTCAAAGATGCTATCAATCCATAAATTAATAGCTCTTGAGATCCTATTGTTGGTATTATTGAGTCGCTGTATCAATTCAGGGGTCTACTCCTTAGGTTCTTCTCCTTTAAAACAATCCTTTCTTTCTATCAACGTTCATACCCACTTGTACAACTCAACATGAAATGAACCAAAAAAAAATTGTATTGATATTTGAAAATATACTTATGTAACCACCTTTCAGATGATAGACGAGGTATTCTATTCTCTTGATCTATAAATTATCTTCCTTATGTTCAACCCAGTCTTTAATTTCTTTCTTCGACAGGTGCCACATCGACATATCCCTCATACAGATCCCGGTCCCAACAATGGAACCATTTTTTGGCTTAAGTTGGGTTGACCCAAGTTCGATTCTTTTATTTCACACCAACAAAACCCTCAATCGCTGGCCCTTTCAGTAACAACCTACAAGCAGATCGTAGTCTCACTCGAAGTGACTATGGGAGAATGTAGAACTAGGTTTTTGTAGCCTTAAGGGATACAGAGATGTGGTATTTTTGTGTTTTCTTACACTTTAACCTTCATAAATTGCTTTTCATTTATACATTACTTTGCCACATTACATTCATCACTTAAAACATATCATATAGATCCATAAAACTTCATTGTACTAAAATAAAGTGTAACTGTAATAAACTGCTACCCTACAATAGATAATAAACAAATAAACACATCAAGACACAAATTTTACCATGGTTCATCCCAATGTGGGACTACATCCATAAGAATTGTTTCTTATAATAGAGAATTTTTACAACAAACAATTCTAAGCTTGTGCACTCAGTTATGGGCTCAGGCCTCTTCGCATTCAGCTGCAACGCCTCACTTTCTTGCTCGAACCACAACTCACAAAGATACAACCACTAAATACATGATGTGATTCTTCAAGACTCCTTAGGCTATCTCTTTCTTTGTTATCCGTCCCTATATATACGATTATATCGAGGGATATATCATCGCAATACCACGATCCATAGACTATGGACCCCCCTAATACAAGTTACTATGGTCTGAAAACCATTCATCGTATACAAAATTACATTCTTTTAACAAAAGGGAGGGGCTCCAACTTGCCCCTATGCTCATATACCATGCGGTATATCTATTGTGTGGTCCACTTTGGAACTCCACTACTCAACTGCACCCTCTACATCACACTTCGCTCCCCAAAATGTAGAGCCTTCATCAAAATATAGGACAAGTTGGGTTGCACCCAAAAAACATCATGTAACTAGTCATATGCTCATGATGATGCATTCCATAAAATCAACATCAAGTTCCTCATGACAACCTTACTATAACCATGATCAATCATTATGCAATGCAATAAGCATATCGAATGCAAGTGTAAGAGACACTCATGAAACTAACATGCATTCATGACCAACAAATTCATCGAAGGAGAGTGCAACCATGCTCTGATACCACTTTGTAACACCCCCTCCTCCCAGGTCCACCTAAGAAACCGACTAGCTGGGGTATACATGTGACAAGAGAGGATAATATAAGGGATTCAACTTCCTTGGTGACCTTAAGGAAATGGAACTGATGGAACATATCAAACAAACCCATCTACATCAACAGCAACACCCTTAAGACACATGTCAGGCACTCAAACATCTTGTCCCTCAATCCCACTGATAATTTTAAGCCTTTTAACCCCTGGTTTCTCTCATGCTATAGGCAAGATAGTGACCAGACACCAAAGTCACTCTCACAAGCTTGTGTGCCAGTGTCTGTGGACATTTTCCAGTAGACTTGTGTCAACATCCCTGAAATTTGAGCCACTTTTCTAGCCCAAAATACCAGCCTCTTCCCAAAACTTCTTATAACCTTCAGAATCCATGAAAGACATGATGAAAATATAAACAAATCAGAAATCAACCTTTGGACTAGGCCTGAGCATTCCTAACAAAGACTGAAATTCTGTCAAACACTTGGTATCAATGCAACCTACAGGTCTAGGATACAAGGAAGAGAATAAATGACTGAAA
The DNA here is from genome assembly GCA_000404065.3 of Pinus taeda. Classification (NCBI taxonomy): domain Eukaryota; kingdom Viridiplantae; phylum Streptophyta; class Pinopsida; order Pinales; family Pinaceae; genus Pinus; species Pinus taeda. The sequence goes on from APFE031399351.1 coordinate 44,847, forward strand.
GTACTTATAAAACATAACCAAAAGGATCACCTCCTTCTCCATTGAATTATTATATCATCAATTAGGTCTTGCGTCCACCCATTTATCAATTACAAGTAAATACATGAAATAACCATGACATGAACCAATCATTTAACCATACTTATAACCATCATAAAAGAATATAAATATCAGAGATATGACAACCATTAAATCCACATATAAACCAATGCAAAAGTAAGAGAACTTAGCTTTCATTAACCATAGGAAAATCCGACTAGGTTCGGGACTTCCATGTACCACCTGACCATAGACATGGATCAACAAAATCTCTCTTTCATCCAGTCACCCCCCATGCCATATTCCAAGCATGAATGTGGGATCTCATAGAACAACCAATCCAATAAAATCCAAGGGAACCCAAAGGTTAGACCACCTTCACTCTCCTCAAACTATGGTCACACCAAAACCGATGTTTCGATCACAACCGAAATGAACTTGGAATGCAATACGGAATCCATCACTATACTTGAGGAAATTTTCATCTCCTTGTCTCTCAGGCTTAACTACAATACAATCTCAAATCACTATGACCTAAAATGACACCAGAGCCTCAAGCTTTACTGTAATCCAAACCCAGATTATTAGGCCCTAAACCGAGACTTCTCCCTTAGGCTTTACCATGTATTTCACCAAAATCGGTCAAGGGATTCCTAAGCCTTTGGGAATGAAACTTGAGACCACCTCCGCCCTAGTTTTCGAAATCCATCTGAAAAGCCAAAGCTAAGAAACAAGATAAATATCCCAACATACCATGGCATCCAAAAAAAGGCAAGGCTAGGTTGGAAACCATTTTCATAACCTCACAAAACCGTGCCACCAATAGCAAGAGAACCATACACCAAGATGCAAATCCATGCATGTACAAACTAGCTAGGGAATCACACATGCAAAAGGTTACTTGCAAGTATTCCTATTGAAGTTGCTTGATCCTTGTTTTCCTTCCTTTCCCTTTGCTTGCTTTTCCTCCCTTGATCCAAAGCTAGAGTGCTCTAAGAAAAATCCAATTGACCAAGAGTGAGAGAGAGAGATCTCCAAACTTGAATTGACCAAGAGCTAACACTGACCAAGCCTAAAAATGGCTAAGAAACTTCACTAACCAAGCCTTCCAAATGATCCTCAGAAGCCTATTTTATTAATGCGACCTCTAATTTCTTTATTTTCCCTTATTTTCATTCAATTTCCTCCTCACATGCAACCTGTGACCTTTCACCTTACATTTCTCCTAATTTCCTTTATTTTCATAAATAAATGCCAATTAATGCCTTATACATTTCCAAAGCCTTAGCCAAAACACACATCCAGTGATGCCCTCTAGGATATTGTTTCCAAACATTTAGCTTGGAATATGTGTCCCTTACCCGTGGTCTTATTTTGCATGTATTTGCATTATTACATGAATTTTTCACAAGGGTTGTTACACCCTTCTCCCAAAAATTCTCCCCCATATGGAATCTAGCAAAAAAATGACTGCATTTGATACAACAACACTACTTCATGGAAATTCATGATGGATAGATAACCTTGTTTTGGGAGGACTTATGGAAACAACTCCCAAAATTCCAAGACTAAAACAACTTAAGGGTTATGTGCCTCCACATGATTTCCCAAGGAATTCACAAAGTTGAAGACTATTGGGATTCCTCTACCTCAAATAAAACATGGATACATTGGCTACTTCCAAGGGAATGGAACCCTAAGCCAAGAGAGGAGGTTTGGTCAAGATTTTAGTGGAAGCTTTAGCAAAGAATCATCCTAATATCAAACATAGATAATAAACTATGATAGGGTTATGGAGAAATTATTTCATTTTCCATAAATGAGGCCTATAGCCTAGAAGTGAGTTTTGAAGAATTGCCAAAAGATTCTAGCTAGAGCTACATCTTGTAGAGAAATCTATGGTCAAAATATTCCAACTTCCTATAGCTCCTAATTCAAGACCAAAAAATTGCGTCGGAAACATTTAGAAACACATGCGTATGAGCCCTTCTTGTTGTTCTCTGGGCCTCTAGGAAGTTGAAAATGTGAAGCATCTCTTCAATAGGTTCCCTTATTCCAATCATCAATGGATTGATTTAGAAGCTAGCCTGAAGAGATAAGACTGTGATTTATCCAATATCCCTCACATCATTAAAAATTGGAGGCTCAAGCTTTTGATAATACTATATTAACTATATTTGGACTCTCCTTCTAGGTATTCTCGTTTTGGGCTACTTGGAAAGAGAGGAACTATCACATATTCAATAATCACTCCCTTCCTCATGACTCTCTTTGGATCATAGTTGAAAATAATGTAAAGGAATCAATTTTTGTGTAGCCTTACTCATATCAAGACTGGAAAGCCACATATGAGGAGGCATTGCTACTTAAGAGTTGGTTCCCTACTCGAGGAGTCATGATTTCCTCCTTTCTTTTCCCTACTACAATGTCTATACCCTCCTCCCCCTAATTTTCTAAAGCTTAATTTTAATGACACTTCAAAATGTAAGCTAGATGAGGTGAGCTATGGAAGTATCTTTAGGGATCATTTTAGATCTCTTATCTACATTTATTTATACTTTATGAGATATAACAATAAAGTAAAATAGATCCAGGAAACCCTAGAGCTCTGCAGGATGGTGACCATGGCGTTCCTGTGACTCAGCAGCCTGGCACCTAATGGTCTTGGCTAAACCATTACGACTCACTAGACCCCATCCATCCATCTACCTATCTTCCTGCGTTTTTCCTTGGAGCCCTCTTTCCTCATGGTCTTCCCAATCTTCTCGCCATCCGTTACTGTCACTGAGCATTTATTGTCTATAGAAATGGATCTAGATGACGTAGATTATGAGGAGGACCCTCATCCCCATGAGGTTATTTGGTCACACCATCGCGCTGTGTCGAGTTCTGGTCCTTTTATTGCAACACTGTGACCACTGTCAGCTACTAACACTACCCCAATTTGACTAGGGCCATTTATGCCCCATCCACCTCCCTTGGTTAACATCGATGATGCCCCCAGTTTGGATTGGCCACTTCTTTCCCTGGTGACCTTGAACCTGCTCGGTACTTGTCTTCAACCTTCACCCACCTTTGACACACCACTTCCCAAGCTCCCCCACATCTCCGCTTCGCACTGCATCCTGTCCTCCTTAGGCATCCCCCCACCTATGTCTACCTCCTTCTCAAACCCTCCACACTCTGGCACTACCTTAAACCCTGGTGGCCCTAACCCCAACACACCTATTTGATCTAGATGTTTTAGCTCCCCAATCCCTAACCCTAAATCCACCCCATCCACACCTTAGACTATAAACCAGGGCATCTGTGGTCTCCTTTGGGACTATCTGACAACCTTTCGTTCTAATAAACTCAGAAAAGGTAAGTGCCTCAAAGCTGTGGATAAAGAAATCAACCTTGCTTTGGGCGAAGACATCTCGATAGGAGAAGTCGCTGAGATTGCCAAGAAGGTCTTGGTCATCTGAGTTCATGGGCGAAACTATTTTGTCAAGAGGCTTCATCTTTGGACTACTGAGATCTTGGGCTCCTTACTCAAAGAATTGCCCATCATTCGGGTGCTGGCACAAGGATGGTTTGCCCTCCGCTTTCACAAGGAGGAGTACACGGACAAGATATTATCTTAGTTCTAGCACATCGAATTAGCACTGGTTCTACTGGAGAGATGGGATCCCCTATTCAACCCCGAGAGGGAGAAATTGGGAGCTAAGCTGATTTGGGTCTGTTTGCCAAGCCTTCCAATGAAATTCTGGACTCATATTGTTTTCAAGTGCATTGGATGCATTGGGTACTTATCTGGAACATGATCAATCCTTTGAGAAGACAGGGATGATGACTATGGCTCACATCTTGGTACATTTGGATACGAGGGAAGGGCTGGAGGAAAAGATAACCCTCCATTGGTGGCATTTCTCTCGTCGACAAAATATTGACTATGAGGGAGTTCCATTTAGGTGCAGACATTGCCATAAGGTTGGACATCTCTACAAGGTTGCTCATGCCTGCTACTCTGGCTGCTACAAAGGGAATGAAGCATCAAAAAACAGAAGACTCGACTATGGATGAGCAACTCACAGGTCCAAATCATCCAAATGATGTGGCTGGGGTCACTGTTTAGCCATTTAGTGCCTCCTAGATATCGTCTATATCTCCCTGGGCTACTGTGGAGGCTGCTCCTACATCAGGTACTGTTTCTTTTTCCTTATCCTTTGGTATGTTTTTTAATCAATTTATTTTCTCATTGGCACCATCTGCATCAACTTCTTGTTTGGTAACTTCCCCCATCACTTGTGCACTTGATCTTCCCATCCACTATCTTTTCCACCACCTCGTCGGTCGTCCTTGGACTGGGACAACTACAAAATCCTTATTTCCCTACTGCTTCAGGCTCACACTCCTACAACCTCCATTCCCATCATTAGACAAACCCTTATATGCTTGGCTTGGGTATCCCATCCTCTACCATTGAGCATAAACCCTCCTGGGGGAGGCCTTCCAAGATGTCTAAAGCCATTAAATTTTTTGGGACTGATGTTTCCCAGGGCTAAAAGAACACCATTGAAAGGGTACTTAGAGCACCAGACACCCTTTTTTTTATTCCTGATGAAGTGGCTATCTTAGAGCCACAGGGGTTTCGTTAGTCCCTAAAAAAAATTAGCCCTTAAGAGACTTTTGTGTTGTGAACCCTATGACATTATTTTCCTTCAGGAGACCCTAGGTTGTTTCCAGTAGATTTTAAGACTTTATAAGCCATCATGCTTGGCTGGCACTTCCAAGCTCTTGATGTTGTTGGGTGATCTGGGGTTCTTGCTCTTAGGATCAACCCTCGATCCATTAAGGTGACTTCATCATGGGGAGGTCAAGGTTTCCTTGGAATGGATATATTCTCAGCTGAATTGGGAAAACATCTCCGTATTATGAACATTTATGACCCCAATCAAAACAGACTAGACTTTTGGGAACAATTCCTAGATAATCGCCCAATCAACCAATCCTCTATCTTGGGTGGTGATCTTAATTTCTCCATGGGACATGAGGAATCCTAGGGACACCACTCACAGCTAGATCCACTCTCAGATTAGTTGAGCATCCTCTTGGAGCAATATGGTCTTATTGATTTTCCTATGAACAAGAAGATGTCAACATGGCATAATAGGCGGACTAGAGATGCAGCTCTAGGGAGGAGACTAGAGAGGTATCTCATTCAAGAAGACCATCTAAATTCCCTTTCAAACTACGGACAATGGGTGGGCACTAGGAGAATCTTAGATCACTCCCCTATATATCTAGAAATGGCCGGCTCTTTCAAGAAACTAAGGGCTCCTTTCAAGTTCAACTCGACTTGGCTAAAGGATCCCAACTATCTCAGGATGGTCTCAAATTTTTGGAAAGCTTAACCCACACCAAATGATCAGAGGAAGGCCGAAGGTTTTAGTAGTAACCTGAATAATCTTAAGTGATTATACATTGATTGGGAAAAAAGGAAAAAAGCTAGGGAGGAGCACACCCTAGCTAACATCAAAAATCTGCTGCCCTCTTTAATGGATGAACAGGGAAGAGGTTTCATCTCCATAGAAGAAAAACTACATCTCGTGGAATTGGAAGCCCAAAGATCAAAGATTCTGTTGTAACGGGAAGAAACATGGAGACTCAGAAGCAGGGCCATTTGGTTACAAGCGGGGGATGGTAACACAAAATTATTTCATAAATTTGAAATTGGAAGGAAATAGAGCAACATCATCTGGCAGATGCATACGGAACAAGGCCTGATTGTAAATACACACCCACAGCTGGCTCTGCTGGGTAACACTCACTTCAAGCAGCTATTCAAAGCCCCTCCAAGTACACCACTTGTTGATATCATCTACATTGCTGGACGTTTCCCCATATTTGTGGAACCTGACTTGATGCAGGATCTCATAAAACTTATTACTATGGGGGAACTAGAGAGCACCCTAAAGTGGTTCAAGAAGGACAAAAGTTCGGGGCCGGATGGCTAGTCCGTGGAATTCTACCTTACTTTTTCTTACGTCATTGGACCGGACATACTTGGTTTGGTCGAGGAAAGTCAATTATTGGGTCGAATGTTTGAACTTATCAATTCCACCTATACAGCCCTCATCCCCAATTTAGATTCCTCGCTATCTTTCAATGATTTCAAGCCTATATTTCTATGTAATTTCCTTTATAAAATTTCACAAAGATCATTGCAAACCAAATTAAACAATCTTGTCGGATCACATCTCTTTGGAACAGTTTGCCTTTCTACAAAACCGACAAATCCATGATGTCATAGGCTCGGCACAAGAGGCCCTTCACTCCATCAAAATGAAGAAACTCAAAGGGGTGTTGTTAAAAGTTGACCTCTCAAAGGCTTTTGACAGGGTCAGCTGATTATACCTAACGATGATGCTTACCCATTTGGGGTTCCCACTGGTTTTTAATAGATGGATTATGTGCTGCATCACCTCAGTATCATTCATAATCTTAATCAATGGATCAACTTCCCACTCTTTTCGGGCAAAGCATGGAATCAGGCAGGGGTGCCCACTATCCCCTCTGCTATTTCTCTTGGTGATGGAAGGCCTAAGCAGACTGATTGCAATGGACAAGTGAGCAGGGAGGTTCATGGGCCTCAAGATAACAGATCAATGCACACTGTCTCAACTACTCTTTGTTGATGACATACTCATTTTCCTAGATGAGGGAATACAGGACATCATCACACTCTCTGAAGTGTTGAAACTAGTTAGCACTGCAGCAAGGATGGAAATATATCGGGCCAAATCCACTATATCATTCTCTGTTTGCTCTTAATAGGAAACCCACCTTACACTACAAAATTTCCCCTTTCTAAACTTGTCATTGGAGGATGGTTTGAAGTACTTAGGCTTCAGGATAAAAGCAGATGGATACAAGATTGCATACTGGACTTGCTCGATTTCCAAGGTGGAAAGAATATTAAACATTTGGAGCCATTGTTTACTCTCCAGAGCCGGTAGGCTGGTGCTCATTAAAGTAGTTTTGGAAGCCACACTGTTCTTTTGGACATCCCTACCCTAGATTCCCCAAGGTATACTACAAAGGATACAGTGAGTCTGTTGTCATTTCTTATGGAAGGTACATAAGGAAGTAAAACTTTATGCATGGGTCAAGTGGAGTAGAATACCAACTCCTAAAAAATGGGGAGGTTGGGGCTTAAAAAATCTCTTTGCTTTTGCACAAACACTTGTGGCCAAACTAGGTTGGCTACTGCTGAAACACAAGAGCCTTTGGTTGGAGGTGCTCACCTACAAATATATTTGGCTGAGCTCTATCTTGGATTGGTTAAGGTTACCCACCTAGAACAGGAAGGGTATATTAGTGATCTGGATGATTGTTTTAAATACCCTTCCCATCATAAGAAGGGTTCTCACTTGGAGGATTGGTAATGGTGGGTCTGTTTGCATTGGGATCGATCCATGGATTGGATGTGAAAACTCCTACCATCTCCCACCTAACCTAATTTCCTTCTTCAAACAAAATGAGTGGAAAACATTGCACAACTCGGGGACCCTCCCAATACTACTATATATCAACAAGCTTGGCTATTTGGGGAGGTCTTATATATTCCAGTACAATGACAAATGGAGTGGAGGACTTACTTGCAGACATTTTACGAATCCCATGTGAGATTAAGGGATGAGGATGATGACTTGATCTGGGGAATTGCACAGAAAGGAAACTATACCCCCAAGGATGGATATTCTATCATACATGTTAGCCACAAGCCTGAATTTCTGGAAAGCTAGTGGAGTAAATTCTGGAAGTTAAAAGGTCCATCACGCACTCACTTACTAATGTGGAACATCATTATGGATAAAACCCCGACTAGAACTAATCTCAGGAAAAGATCATATCTAGGGCCGATATGGTGTGTTTTATAATGAGCAGAGGAGGAATTGAATCAACATCTCTTCCTCATGCCCCACTACACAACAGGTCTGGGCACATGTCTTACACACACTAAACTTACCATATACATGGACTGGTGATGATATACCAATTTCCTGGAACAACTGGTGGACAGCAGCAATTATCCCGAGAGCTCGAAACCTGCCTTTAATGGTATGATGCTACATTTGGATGTGTCGGAACAACAATATATTTTGGGGGAAAAACATTGTCTGGACACAAATCATACCCAAGGTCTCTAATAGCTATTTGGAAATCTTGGTTGATGAACAGGTTATTTCGACTCGAAACATTAATCTAGAAGTCATTGACAAAGAGCACCCTTAGGCCTATTTCGACTGAGCGGCACAAGAACAGGGATGTGGTGGTGACATTATCCTTCATTTGACTGAAACACACTATTTTCACATCTATTTGGGGTTGGAAGATGACACAAATAATTTCGTGGAGCTCCTTACACTTCGTCATCTCTTACATTTTGCTTTGTAAAAAAATTGCAGACAATTACAAATTTATGGGGACTCCAAGATAGTTATAAACTGGTTCAACTGCATATGGACATGCTATGCATATACACTCAGAACCATATTGGATGATATTTTGTTTCTAAAAACACATTTTGATCTTGTTTCATGTACTCATATATACAGTGAGTGTAATGAATCTACAGACAGACTATCAAAAGACGCAATGCATCATCCTAGAGGGGAATGGTTGGTCACAGAGAATACACCCAAGAAGATCTATTAGTTCTTCCATAGACCTTACATAGAACAAGATCTATAGAGGGTTCACATGCCCTAACTTATCAATATATTTTGTGTGTTAATATTTTTGCCTACAGAATAGTAATTACCATGATGAAATTTTGAATATGTAAATAAAATGCATATGATCAGATACTATCAGTATACCCTACACAGGGTCATTTTGTAGTTTCTTTACAGTTACAGACAGTCCACAGTTGACCATGGTCACTTTTATGTATATGCCTATGGAATTTACAACATGTAATTTTCTATGATAATGAAAATTATGATATTTTCTCCCCGGGAAAAACAATAAAATTACAATAGAATTGAAAGCCCTAGAAGAGGTATTATTGGTTTCCTAAACACAAGACTACACCAAACTTATGGTGGAGGGAGATTCTCAACTTGTTATAAACCTGATCCACGAGATCCTAAATGACACCTATGTCAACAAAATATCTTGTAATTGGAGACTTGAAATCCTACTCATAAAAGTAGCATTGCTTATTCCTTCCATTCTAGTGAACATTCCTACTCACATAGGAAGAACTGGAAACAAAATAGTAGATTAGTTAGCCAATTAGGGATATGTATCATCAACTTTTCATATTTAGTCCTTATGTAAACTCTTTAAAGATTCTCCCTCAAGGAAGAATATTGGACCATATTTAAGAAGGGAAAATTTCCTTTATCGATCTATTTCTATCTTATTCCTTCATGCCCTTTGTCTATATTTCTCAGTTTATAATTGGCTTAGGTAACCCATTTTTTTAGATTTTGGCTTTTAGCTTTTATATCAATAAGTAGAAATATGTCCTCTACTCTATTGAAAAGATTGAAAAATTGAGTTTGATATAGTTTTCCAAATGACAGACCAAAGAAAACTCCATGGCTTACTTAATTACACGAAGAGGCCCTCTACAACCTAGTATTAGGGAGATTTGTAGGCATTAGGTATAATGTAAGAAATATTGTAAGTCAAGAATTTTTTAAATATTTTAGATTAATTTAATTTTATAATGCTTTTAAAATTAAATCTAAAAGAAAAAGGTATTGGAAAGATGTAGTGGTGTAAAAAATGATTCTGTAGCCATATTTAATTTTAATTAATAAGACATAAAAACTTAATTCTTACAATAAACTTATAATAAAACAAAATTCTCAACCATGTATATTCACCCCTATTTTACCATGGATATTATTAATTTGCAAATAGATTTGTTTACAATACCATGAGCCGATACCATGCTTATTAATACCACATGCCCGAAACCTTGATTTCAAGTAAATAATAAATAATAAAATATATATTATTATATATATAAAATATATATTATATAATATATATATATAATCCCTTAGTTGAATGTCTGTCAACATTTTACTCAAACAAAATCACATACAAAATAAAAAAAAATAAAAAAGATTGACTAATATGAAAGAGAATGTTATATTAAATAATTATTATTATCCAAATTTAAGTCAGGCAGACACCAAATGGTGTAGGAAACCCTTGGTTGAAACTAAAGAATGATTATTGTTAAAAATTTTTTTATTGAAGAGTTCACAAATAGTAAACTAAATTAATTTTATTATTATTAATTATATTATTATTTTAATAAGAAAAAAATGTCGTATAAGAATATAGAAAACCTAATTATTCCAAACAATAAAGCTAATAAACCAAAACAAATAAATAATATTAATTGTTATTATTTTATTGTTTGGAATAATTAAGTTTTACCATATTATTTAAGTTTAGTTTATTCTATAGGATCTTCCTATTTATTCATTTATTTATTTTCTTATTATTATTTATTTAATGTTTGGAATTATTAAATCTAATTATATTAGTTAATTTTGGTTATTTTATTTTTTTAAAATCATAGTACCTCTTTTTGACTTAAATAATAAAATTAATTTAATTCATTACATTGATTTATTTTATATTATATTTATTTGTTATTATATTTATAAATTTCATATCATATGGTTTGGGTTGATTATCTTATGTTTGGAAAATTAAGTTTGAACCATAATATTAGTATTTTTTTTATAAAAAAATAACATATAAAATAAATTTAATTATGTATTTAATTTAATAAAAAAATGGTCTTTTAAAATAACTATTCTATTTAATTTGATGTCATGATTTGGTTCTTCATCTTGTCATGAAGATGAACCACACTAGATGGTTAGAAACGTGTCAAAAAATGAATTCTAATGTGATCATTTCCAAAAAAATCTCTTGTAATGAAGATATGAATCACAAAAGCCTAAATAATGAGATTAATATAATGCAAACATTTTAACTAGGTTAAAATAAAATAAATAAAAATAACTTTATATAAAAAAAAAAAATGGCTTATGGTATTGGCCCATGGTATTCATGTGGAATATAGCATATTTAAAGGGGGAATAAAACTAGACTACATCCATTTGAACTAGAGATCTACTAAGAAACCAAATATCTTGATAAATAAACCTATTTTAAACTGAAAAGAGATTGGATCCCTCTAAAATATAAGTAGATCAAAAATTTGTTAAGATAGATCTAGTTTGCTATGTACTTCATGTTTTTAAACAATACAAAATATTTACCGAACAAAAAAACATTAAACATATAACTTAATAACTCTTTAATTTATTCACCCTATTTAAACATTAATTTATTAAACTCTTAAACTACTAACACATTAATCCCACAAATTTGAATTAAATAAATCACTACCTACTAATTCCAACTCACTAACATGCAACCCTTAATTAACCCACAATGCAACCCTTAATTAACCCACAATATTGTAATATTATGTCCCAAAATAATACCAACCACTAATCTACTAATTAATCATTAACACCAACCACTAACACTTTGAACAACACACCCTCCCACCATTAATCATTAACTCACAATTCTCCAACTATTAAGTAACCAACAAACTAACCTGTTGATATACCCTAATCACTATCACATTAACTACTTAATTATTATTATAATTAATTAGAATCAACCCAAAACTATAATTCAATATAATTTCAAATATGACTGATAATTCTTGAAATTATGTCCACAACTCAGGAGACCCACTTTTGATGTTTTCAGGAAGCATTGAAAACGCTATAAAAAACTACACAAAATGCAAGATCTTTTTCTTTATATATAATAATCGGTTATCTTAAACAAGCTAAGATCAAATATCGAGAAACATTCCAAACAGTAGAGGGATCCGCAGAGAGTGCTCCCAACGGTATCCGTCGTAACTTTTCTTGAATGGCTTCTTCATTAAACAACTAGTGGAGGAGTAGAGTGTCCTTAACCCCTGCTTCCTGCCACCTGGTTACACAATTATTGGGAAACGTAGTGTCTTAGAGGAGAAGTCTGGCGAAGCTGGTCCTTTATGCCAAAGCACCATTAAATTTTGATCCTTACCGGACGTTTTAGGGCCACGTGGCAATTCAGTTTTGGAATTAGGGTGGAAAAAATTTCGTTATCCGGAGATTCTGGAACTAGGGTAGAAAAATATTTGTCACCCGGAGCTTTAAATAGAATGTGTCTTTGTCGCTCGGCTTTGTAATTTATCAGTGTGTGTCCGAAGAAAACTTGTTGCCTGCATTTGCCTTTTTTGGCGTCATCTAAAGTGCAACACCTATGGAGTCGTCGTCACCCTTGTCTATCATTGTTGAAGCCCCTGGTTTCGTGAGAGTTTATGAAGACGGAACGGTTGAACGCGTGGTCGATCTGGGTACGGTTCCGCCTTCTCCAGAGCTCGAATCTGGTGATTTGCATGGAGTGGCATCCAAAGACGTTGCCATCAATCCTGAAACAGGCGTCTTCGTTCGTCTCTACCTCCCCCGGCTTGAGGTTACCGATGGAAAAGAAAAAGTGCCACTGCTTGTTTATGTTCACGGAGGGGGTTTCTGCATTGAATCCGCTGCTTCGCCATTTTATCACAACTATCTTAATAAAGTGTGTACTGAGGCCAAGGTGGTTTGTGCATCGGTGGAGTACCGGAGAGCCCCTGAGCACCGCCTCCCTGCGGCTTATGACGATTGTTTCGGTGTGCTCGAATGGCTCGCCCTCCAAGCAAGGGCAGCAGAGGGTGTGCCCATCGATCCGTGGCTCGCTTCCTACGCAGATTTCAGAAACGTGTTCTTGGCAGGTGACAGTGCTGGTGCCAATATCGTGCACCAGATGGGCATTCGTGCAAGTGCAAGGAATTGGGATGGGGTGTGTTTACAAGGGGCCATTCTGGTTCACCCAGCCTTTGGCAGCGAAGAACGAATTGGCCGCGAATTGGGGCCAGAGGCGGAGGTGAAGGATTTTAATAAGTTGACGGACGTAATATGGAGCATCTCTCTCCCCGCAGGGGCGGACAAGGACCATCCTTTCTCCAACCCAGTTGGACCCCGTTCTCCTGATTTGTCCAGTCTGGTGTACGGACGAATTATTGTATTTGTTGCAGAGAAGGATCTTCTGAGAGATCGGGGTGTTTTATATTACGAAGCGGTAAAGAAGGCGGGCAAAGATGGCGATTTGGTTGTGACGGAAGGCGAAGACCACGTATTTCATCTTTTCAATCCGAAATCTGAGAATGCACCCCCCATGTTGAAACGCATTTCCGACTTTATGCATTCCTCCTCCTACGATCTGTGCAAGAAACCCAAACAGAATTCCTCCTCCTCCGATCAGTGCAAGAACCCCACGGAAAATCTTTTCATATGATAACATGCAGCGAATATTGAAGAAATGTGGGTGTCATTATTATTATTCAGATGTTGAAATTAATGTCTCCGTTTTTGCTGACTTTATTGCACTTATTTTGAAGGGACGACTCTCTATTCAACCTTCTGGAACACGTTACAGCTGTTGCTCATCTCCTACATGATTAGGGTAGTAGTTTTTTGTCATCTCCTCCAGCGAATGGTCTCGGTTGAGTATACACTGGTTGGTTGATACATAGTCTCTGTGTGGTCTCTGTTGAGTGTTTGTCATGGAATGAGTCTCTGTGTGGTCTCTGTTAGAGTGTTTGTCATGGAATGTGGTCCGTGGATCGATAGCAAAGAGTATAGAATTTCAGGTTCATCTTCCATGTTCTCGGATTGTTTTCATGGTGTTAAAATTTTCGGGTGCCTTTCTGTTAAAGTGTTATCCATATAAATTTGTATGACTTCTTCACGATGTTGTATTTCTTTTAATTGTGATTTATCTGTTACTTTTGTTCTACCATATTGATATTATTCTTACGGAAGATTTATTACACAGCACACGACTTTTATCTAAACTTTTCTTTCATTCTAGATAAATGAAAATTTAATTGAATTATTTGCATTCCTTTCATATAAATATATACCCATTATCATATCTTTTAAACACAATTATATATATATAGATACAAGATTTCAAGTTTACAATTCTTTTATGGGTAGGATAAGGGATTCGATTACTAAAGCATACATACATTTTTTTGTTTTTAACCTATTAACTAAGAAACACAATTTTATATCTATATATATACATACAAGATTTTAAGTTTATATATATATACAAGATTTTAAGTTTACAATTCTTTTATTTATAGGATAAGGGATTTGATTACTAAAGCATACATACATCTTTTTTGTTTTTAACCTATTAACTAAGAAACACATTATGTTCCTAAACAATTAAAACTATAATATTTATGTAACTTTTTATTTAAAAATAAATTAAAATTATTTATATTACCCTTAACCATTATCCATCATCAATATAATATTTTAAAATATTCCATAAAAATTAAATCTATTCAATAATTAAAAAAATAAAATTATTTTCAAAAATAAATATTTTCCTATGGGATTTTGATTCATATATATATATATATTATATTCCTAAATTCTAATGGTATTGTATATTAAGTTTACAATTTTGGTTTAAAAGTTATTTTTGGCTTTAATCTGATTATTCTTTTTAACATGATTATAGAAGCTTTTGAATTTTTATTTTTTATTTTTATGGTAGAAATAGATTCAGCACCATAAAAAAACTTATATCACACTTCACACCCAAAATGATGAAACTTGATAATTGTAATTCAGATTTCCCAAAATTTCTATTTAAAAAATCCTCTAATAAATGGAACCAGTTAGTCATATTCTTTATTAGAGCACAAAGATATGGCAGGAAAGGTCGACTTGTAGAGCAGTTGTCCCTTTATTCTCCTTCCATAACGGGTTGAGAAATTGAATTCACCCTTTCATTTTTAGGTCAAGATTTACTATCTGTTTCTAAAAAGCTTAAGTGACTAATTGTTTTGCCCGCATCTAAATCCACTAAACAAAAAGAAAGTCGGATATATTAAAATGGAAATTTCACTAAGAAGTCGTTGTGTTTTCTACACTTGACTATAGCTTGGAATAAAAAATACGGCGTGAGGGTTGTCAAATTCTAAGAATAGTTAATGATAAGGTAATTGTAATTAAGGATATAAATTATAATTAATTGATTGTGGAAACAGTCCAGGATAACTGTTTTCACAAGAGTATTCAAAGCTACAATGATCATTATGTACTCCCTAGAGGTGAATGCATTGAATTGTATGTGAAAAAATGCGTCGGTTGTGATTCTATCAGATTCTTTTATGGGTACACTATTATGCTTGTGTTATTGGGGTTCTTATTTGAAGTGGATTTATTCAGTTACATTTGTAGAAATTTTGAATAATATAACACTTATTCACAGAGATTATCCTGATTATACACTATTTGTGGAATGCATGCATAATACATAACCTCCTCTACCATTGATTATCAATTTGCAAAATTAAGAAACAATCGCATGCGCACATTGAAACATCAATCACACATATAAACACAGTATGTAGTGGGGAAAGCATCCAGCTGAAAACCCTGAACTATCTGTATATTATAATGATTGAGAACATGTAACAATACATAATACAATACTCATCACAAGTACTCAGTACTATCTCCACCTGTTACACACAAACTAGCTCAGATCTGAATCAAGTCATGGGTTTAAATCTCCTCCACTGTTTTGCCTGCCTCCACTGCGCAATCCATGTTGAGAATAGTGCTGCACCAAATTCGAATTCCCTTAGCTAGTACTACGCAATCCTCATTGGCAATCTCGATCAATGATTGTGCAAATCTCATCCACAGCTATAATCACAACTGATAGTAGACTCACCCTTTCACCCACCTCTAACACTTGTCTCCACTGAACTGTTCATGCACTGAGTTAACTGATGTATTCTTTAGTTGATTTATGAGTTAATAATTAGTGAATTAAGTAATAATTAATTCACACCACTCATCACTAGTGTATTTTTCAGTTAGACTAAATACAACTAGTTCAACTAAGTCAAACTAAACACAACTCCATCAACTCCTCAATCAACTCCACCAAACTCAATCACTTGAGTTCTAACTGAAGTCCATCATGCAATAGCTCAACTAACTCATAGGAAAAGCGTATTTCCTTTTAGAAGTTGCATGTGCCACATCCGTAGCTCGAACTGAAGTGTTGCAAGAGGATAAGATAATGTTTATAGTCCAAATATTATTAAGAGCTAATAATATTCGATTGTTCTATTTTTAGACTGGCAGTCTAAAAATAGACTCCGCCCATATGTCTAAAAATAGAGGTCCATCTATTTTTTTCCAACATGACCAATCATCCATAAATAGCATCTTGCAACTCATAGACCATGATCCATATGTCTAAAAATAGACATAGTCTAAAAATAGACTTTGTGCCAAAAATAGCCTGCGGGCCCACTTAGTGAAGATGACTTCTTTTCACTAAGCTCCATCATCTTGTTGCATTTTCAACATTTACCAGGTCCTAGACCCCTTAACATCCTTATCCATCCTTCATTTCCACATTCCCACTATTTTTCCACCATCAACTCTCTAAAATCCTCTTTCGGCTCTTCCTATAGAACTTCCTGTAGAACCCCTGCAGACTTCCTGTAGAAGTTCATGTGAGCAGTTTTTCGAGATCTGATCGTTGTGGAATTCTCCAGAATGGTGCTAGGGACCCCTTAGGCCCTCTTCTCACCTTCCCAACCTCCTACAAGTGCCCACTCCATTTCCTTTCACCAATCAACCTCTGCAAAGTCAAAAATAGTTAAAGCACATGCATATTCTGCAAAATTACTCAAAAATACAAAAAGATGCTTTTTCCATATTTTCCTTCAGAAGTAGCTTAGTCACATGCATTTTACCTTTCCAAGAGTCAATGGCATCCATTTCAGCAACTTTCATCTCTTTTCTTGCACCAGTAGGGTTAGTCAGTAAAACTAGGGTTTGCTAAGGTATGCATTTCCTTTCAGCTTTCAGCTTCTTTTTGCAAGTAGATTAGCCTCTCTGGAGTTAGTTTTTGTCCATCACAGTTAAAAGATTCTTCTAAGAACTCATAGAAGTTGGCTTAAGCTCCTAGCGAACTTGTGCCAGCTGATCAAGTGACAGCCTGCAGTAAGAGCTAGTACTTGTGCATATAGCACCGTCGCTTCCAAGTTTGTTACGAACGACCGAGTTGATAAAAGTAAAGAAGGGAGTCCCAGGAATTGCAACATCATTGCTACAATACTGGAGCCCACCAGTTATGTTTTGGTTACAAACTGTTACGCATTACCGTTTTGGGTTGGTGGATATATGATTTAAAACGTTGGCACACTGTTTTATTTTGGCATACCATAATTTTAAGTTCGTTTTGGTATGGGGCCAGCCCACGTGGGTCGGGTGGGTTCAACCCCTGCTGGCCCCAAATATCTCATACATGTTGTTGCGTTGGTGGTACGGGGGGTGATTGGGGTTGCTAGCCCCCACCCCCCTTAAATTATATATATATTTTTTTTATTATTAACAAAACACGTCTTTTTTAAAATTCGATTTTTGACCCTAGGAGTCAAATTAATGACCCCACAATTGCGCCTGGAATCTGGCCAGGGTTGGTCAGGTTCGGTCCAAATTATGGCCTCCTTAAGCTGCCTAGTCATCAAAAAGTCAACCCAACTTTGATTGCTTCTAACTTTCACATCCGGACTCGGATTGACAAACCGTTCACATCGCTGCAATCAGGAAGACGAGATCTATGCTCTAGCCCTAGGTCGAAGTCATTCTAAGAACTTTGATTTTCAAGCGTTCAGAAGCCATCTTTGTCTTGTGTGTCTCTTTGGAGCCACCTGGATCAGATATTCTGGATTGAGACAGGGATTTGGAAAGTGATGGCTAAGGGCAGTCGTGGAGTAGCTTTTTCCAAGTCAAAGACTATGAGGTGGGAATCAGATGGGTCGATTGTGCCTAAAGTGGAAAGAAGGGCTTTCCGCTAGGTTGGGCATGTCTGCAGGACTTCAAGTACTAACATAACTAATGGTGATTGAGTAAGTCATCGACTATGTTGTAACTATGGGTAACTTTTGAATTAAGCCCTACGAACTGTAAAGGTCCTTTAACCATTTTTGGCTTGAAATCTATGGGAGGTCGTGTAATGGTCAATGGTCCAGTAGGTATAGCCATAACCGAGGTGGAAAGATTTGGATCTGGGGGAGCCCCATAAGTTCAACTCCTCGTTTGCAAGAGGATGTCCTCTCTGGTCATGAAGATATCATGGTTAGGAGTATTGTTGAGGTTCCCTCCAGATGGGTGAGCTTGGGAATTTTGTTGTTGTGTGTTAACAATTCTCTGAGGGGGAAGGGTTTCGGCATGACTGCAATTAGTTGGCCACTTTTCCCCCTACTATCTTGCATCCTTTTTAAATAAGGGATTTCAAGACAGTGATGGGTATAATGGTCATACTCCTAGCAGATATTGCATGCATGATTAGTCCAGAGACTAGCATTCTTTCCCTATTTCTGTGAGTTGTTATAGGTTGTACCCTGGTTTTGGTTCCGGTTGGGGTTGTCCCTTCTCGGTGCCCTCGGGGGTTGCTTCTGATTGCTACCTCCCCACTCAGGCTCTCCCTTTGGCTTATTTTTTGGTTTTTTCCTTGCACCGTTAGAAGGGTTAACCGAATTCAGTTGTTCTTATGATTGATGCATTAAAGCGAGAGATGGTTGCATTAGATTTATGCATGCATTATTTTACCTTGGCTGGATATTCTATTGCAGTGTTGGGAAAGGAGAATATTGGTTCTCCTGTCCCTGGTTAACGTACTAGTTCGGGGGAGCAAACATTTGATATGTACTTCAGGAGGAGTATTGATTTCCCTGTAGGGGATGATATTAGCCTCCATGTAGGGGCTGGTGCGGGTTAACCTTATTGCTTATATTTTGCATAGGTGTGGGTTGACCATTATAATACCCTGTGTTTTGTAATGGTGGTGTAGCATCATAAGATGGTCGATCCATTGGATACGCAGGGTATTGGCAACTACTATTGTGATGTCTTTGGGATAGGGCTCTAATTAGTCCATTAGTAGTATTGGATGTGCTTGCTATATCTCGATAAGATTGTAGACATGGAGCGTCTGGGAGTACTTGGTAAATGTACCCTGACTGGTTGCAAATCAGCTCCAGTTGTTGGGCTCTACTGATGGATTCTTCCTCACTTTTCAGGAATGTTTTAGCCACCTCTTTTGAGATTTCGGAGGTGAGAGATCTCAAAATAATGTCTAGGAGGACTTTATCTTCAAAGTTAGTTTTTTACAAGCTATAGTGTTTCCTCCATTCATGGATATGGTCGGAGATGTGCGTAGCTTGTGTTTGTTTGAAATTGGTTAGAAGTTCCAACCTCAAACCATTGCAGATTGGGAGTTGGAAGAAAGTAAGGAACACATTAGCTAATGAGCTAAAGGTTCTATGAGACACAGAGGGTTGGTCTATATACCATTTCACGGAGGGACTTATTAAGGTGCATTAAAATAACCTTAATCTAATAGTATCTTATGTGATACTATTAGACAAAAACCACAGTTGAAACATCATGACATGGTTCCCTAGGTCTTCGCGCTTATTTCCCTCAAATTTTGGAATATCCGAAGGGAGATTTATGGGCATAGCTAGCCAATTTTGGCCATGTTCGATCGGGTGATTTGTGAGCTTGCTTAAATCAGGGATATCTAATGAAGCTAAAAATGGGATTTGTGCATTACCCGCCATCACAAATTGATTCTGGACAACTATATGTAGTTGAATCCTCTGTGGGGATGTCACAGGAGGATTACCCTGATGGTTAGTGTTACACTGAAATTTGTCACCATGACTATCTGCAGTTAATATGGCTCCATCAATAGTCATATTGTCCTCCTTGTCAAGCCTCATACCTCTGCTCTTCATGTCAAACTTCAAAAAGAGAGAAAGTCACTTAAAACATGTTTATCTCTGGGTACGCAGGTTCTCTCTACCTTGCCTGCGTGTACGCATCCCAAACACACTGTACCTGCATACTTGTACGCTCTGTAAGTCAAGGGATGGGTGCGTACTCCTGTAAAGGTCAAAAGGCGCGAGTTTCATCTTTAAAAAGTTACTTATGGTCACTTCTAGAGCTTTCTAGAAGAGTGTTTGACGTGTATTGAGCGCCTCCAGATGGTTCATGCATCCCTATGATAGAGGAACTTATCCCATCAAGAGAGGAGCTACCCCATCCAAAAGAGGGAGTATCCCATTGATGTTGGAACTGAATAACTTCTTCTAGAATACTATAAATACAGGCCTTGGGCCAAAGGAGGGGAGGTTGAAAGCTGAACATTCTAAAGGGTAAATGCTGCTGGAATTAGGACTTCCATTGTTGACTTGTGAGGAGAGATCACTATCCTTCCTTGTTGCCATATTTGGAGTGGGTGAGCTTGTCAAAGTAGAGGAAATCTCTTGCTGGACCCTGGGAGGAGCTTGCACAACACCAAGGCTCAGGTTGTAATGGTTCCTTTTTTGTTTCCTTAATACAAATAAGTCCATTCTTCTCAATGATTTGTTGTTAATGAATTATTTCATGTACTCCTTGGTCTATGTGATGAATATGCTTTGTTTTATGATGAATATTTAGGTGTTATGTAATCGTTTGCTTTGTTAGTGTATGCAGGTCTTAAAGTGAAGGAGGAGCTCATCTGGATCAGCAAGGCTGGACTGCTACAACAAGCGTTGGACCTAAGGTAAGATCGGAAAACACTTGATCTCTCATAAAATAATGTGTGTTTAGAGAAGGATTGCTCTTGTTTGGTTTGTTTGTCACTAGAGAGTCTTAGACTCCTAGGGAGGTTAGGTTTGTCCGCAAAAATAACTCTTTCCGCATGACAAATTGGCGACTCCACTGGGAATCCATTGATGTGATTGATTTTTCCTTTGAGCATTACTTTGATCTGAAAAGAGTCTTGTTTCTTTTGTTTTTTGGTTGCTTGACTGTGTTTTTGGGTGGCTTAGCTTAGGGTCGAGTTAGAACTTAGGTTTTCTTTGTTTTACAGAAGTACGCACCCTCTGAGTTAGACACAGTGCGTACTTGTACACACTGTATCTGTGTACACAGAGCGTGCACACACCTGGTTAAACAGGTTGCCTGCGTACCCTGGTAAAATTAAGAAAATTTCCCTTTTTATCAGTTTTTCCGATTTTTGTTTTTCTTAGTCTTTACTGCCCAGATCCACTGGTTGACTGTCAAAAATCTTCACCTATACTTTTTCCATTAGTGTCGAAAGTTTTAGTGAAATTCCTTGAGATTTTAGCCTTAGGGTTTGGTTTTTATATTGGTCCTGTAGTGACTTTGGGTTTAGAAGTCGCAAAGCCTTAGATATCTCTGGTTTTGTCAGTCTTCTTAGGAGTCGGACCAGTCACAAAATCTACCCTCGTGAGCGACCTACCTTTGTGTTGCCTCTTTGCAAAATTTCAATAAGCTTGTTCATTTAAAGTTGTGAATTTCATTTTAAAAAAGAACAAAAGAAATTGAGTTTTGTTTTGATTAGTTTGTGATTCTGCATAAACTAGTCCTTGGATTAATCATTGCCAAGTAAAACATCCCAGAATCATCCTAGTAAGCTTTTGCTTCTTAGATTGATTTGTTAAGTATAAGGTTAGATGTATTTCCTTTGATTTGCTTTTGAGTGATTTTTCATAGATTCTCATAGATCTTGAAATTGCTTTGATTAGATTAGTTTTACATGCTTTTATTAAATACGAAAATATCAACGATCTCCTTTGCGATATTTGCTTTAGAGTAACATTTGACATCTTTGGAAGAGAAAGGAATTTTTTCGTGAAGTAGAGAGTGGTCATGTTTTGTGTGCTTTGAAAGATAAAGAGAATTGTTTCTTTGATTATCTTTTGAGAAAGTTGTTTTATTGAAAAGATTGCATTCTCTCAACTCTCTTAATTAGAACATTCATTGAAAAGAGAAATTTATCAATCATCTTAGGTGCATCTTTTAGAGAAATGGAGTCGAGTCTATACACCACCAAGTTTCATCTCCATCACCTTTGTCTTAAAGAACAACCATTAAAATCAACGCTTAAAGTAAAATTAACTTAGAAATTTTTATTTTTTAGGGCTCTGAAGCACCAACATAGATTAGGCTAGTGTCTTGGAGTAGGTGAGTAATTAACTCTCCAAGACTATTAAACCAAACAAGTAGCTTATCTTGTGTTAGAATAAATCCAGCTGTTACATTTGTATTCTGGGAAAGCTCCTCTTAAAGGAGAAGCACGAGCTCGTGTCCGAACCAGTGAGGGGATCAATCCTCCCTCGTTGGGAACGACGCCAGACACGCACGTATTACAAACGGTAAAACTCAAATTGAGGAGCCAGGGGATCACTTATCGGTAAACCTTGGATTGACCATTGTCAAGGAGCCGGTAAGGGGATTGAGCTTGTTACTCTGCCCTTGCGTGCTATCGGAGTGTAGACTGTTCCCCAAGGTATATTTGTTGCTGTTGGTGACCTTAGTGGCCATAATCTTAGGATTCTACCCAAGGTGACGGTGGCGGGAAGATCCCACTGTACCTGGATCAGACGTCGGCTAGACTCACTTGGATTTTCTGGGGGGTTCACTTCACTCGAGACGGTTAAAGTGGAGGAACTTGGTCCAGTCTATTCATTAAGCAGGTTGCCGGGGTAACTGTTCCACCCGCTATTTCTGAACTGAATCCTACGAGGTTGGATTTCAT